>JAOTRH010209199.1:0-10951 GCA_034768845.1 Heliamphora exappendiculata | reverse complement strand
GAGGAGTGGACGTAGGCTAAGTTCAAGCCGAACCACTATAAATTGCTGGTGTTTGGTTCTTTATTCTTTTGATATTTACTTGATTTTATATTTACATATATAGTTGTCTGGCATTATTAAAAAAAGAAAAGGTTTTCAAAAAAACTTTTTAATCTCCTTTTCTGCAAAAGAAACCCAATTCACCCCCCTCTTGGGTTGCCTTGTTCTAACACAAGCAAGTCAACGATCGAGTTAAGATCTAAGAACACGGTTGTGGATGAAATAATTAAAAGGATCAAGTTAAGATCTAAGAAATTTTTTGGGAAAGCAATTGATCGGTCGAGTTAAGACCTCACAATTTCGGGATGAGAGCATGATAGAAATAATTAAAAATCAAGTTGTGGCTTAAAATTAGATTTATCGGGAAGAAAATCACGAATTAATAGGTCGAGTTAAGACCTAAAAAATTTGGGACGAGGCACGAGATAAAAATAATTAAAAGTCAAGTTACGGCTTAAAATTAGATTTAACGGGAAGAAAATTACGAATTAATAGGTCGAATTAAAACCTAAAAATTTGAAAAGAAGCGCAAGATAAAAATAGTTAAAAACCAAGTTATGACTTAAAATTAAATTTATCGAAAAAGAAACACCACAAATAAATTTTGAAAATTATTTATGCTAGCAAGTTATTTTTGAAATCATACTAATATTTGAATGCATACTCACCATAAACCTTCCAAGCTTTCTTGCTTCTTTTTTCTTCTTCTTGCTTCTTAGCATTCGCACGATGTTCACTTTACTGTTTGTGATTCCTTTTTTCTTCATGGCGGGCTAGGGCTATGGGGATGATGACTTGGGGGCACGACAATGCCCCTCTGCCACTGGGAGTTCTTCCACGCGGACTCTCAAAGGTACTACTTCCAATTTTCTTGTCGGTGGGGTCACCTCCACGTAGCCTTCTGCTGCTATGGATGCTCTTGTATTCGAGGCGGAGTGTGCTTCCCGTCAGGACGAGGAGGAGGCATGAGCAGCTGCCGAGGCACAGGCAGCTGCAGATGCTGCTGCTGAGGCCGCAATGGCCGACTTCTTGAACTTTAATGCTGGAGAGGGTCACCCAGCACTCTTCGACCCGCATACGTATGCTCCATTACCTCATCGCCTAGTTCCACGCGGGATGAGACGCTACGAGCCTCCCACCGATGCAGTTGCTGCCGATATCCTTCTACGGGACCCCGACCATCATATGTCACGCCAACGCCCATCGATAAATTTTCTAAACTTATTTGTTCAATACCAAAGCACATTTTTATGATATATCAAACGTAGACGCGTGCCTAGGATCACCATATGATGATTTATTTTAATGTGAATGATGATTGATGTGTGATGTTTGGGACTTGAACTTAGTTTAGGTACCTTTACAATGGAGATTAAAATAGTAAAGATATTAGGTTTTGAGAAAAAAAATTATTTTAGCAAAAATCAAAAAGGCCTGAAAACATGAAAAACTAAGGGGGAAATTTTTGTTTTTTTTTGTTTTTGGGACACGAAAACTAAATGAATAATTTTTTATCGAAAATCTTAGAAAATTGGGGACAATTTTGTCAAAATTTTTTAAAAAGTTCAGGAAAAATTTTCATAAATTTTAGAATTTTAAGGGGTAAATTAATGAAAATTTTTAAAAATTCTAAAAAATTTAGGAAAAAATGATATGAGAAAAATAAGAAAAAAATTTCAAAAATTCTTAGAAAATTAGGAAAATTTGTTCAAAAATCTTAGAAAAATCAAAGAAAATTATTCAAGAGTTTTAGAGAATTTGGGTAATTTTTTTTTTTAGAAAATCAAGAAAAATTCTAGACATTTGAGGAAATTTTTTAGAAAATTGAGAAAAAAATTTAGAAATATTTAGAAAATCCTAGAAAATTAAAAAAAAATTGTAAAAAAAATCCTAGAACTTAAGAAAAAATTGTGAAAAATCCCAGATTTTTTTTTTATAGAAAATCCTAAAAAATTAAAGCAAAAATGTTAGAAAATCAGGGCAAAATGGGGCAAAACACAAATATTTGAGAAATTTTTTTTTGATTTTTTGTTTTTGTTTTATTTTTTATTTTTTAAAAAGAAATTTGCATGGTGTACTAAGGCTGAGGGTTCCTAGTCTTAGGGTTCCTAGTCTTTTAGAGTTTAAAAGAACTAAATGGACGTCACTTATACACGAACCTAGAGTTATGGTTTGAAAGAACCTTCAAAGAATCGAACGGTCGTCACTTATATACGAATCTAGGGTTATGATGCCTAGTTTTCTAGGGTTTGAAAGAATCGAAGGGTCGTCACTTACATACGAATCTAGGGTTAGGGTGCCTAGTTTTCTAGGGTTTAAAAGAATCGAAGGGACGTTACTTATACACAAGCCTAGGATTTTTTTATTACTTTTGCTCTTATGTACCCTCTGTTTGTCTTCTCTTTTCATGCTAGTCCCTATGTCAGAGGTTTCAGGGGGTCTGCCTCTAGGGAGGTGTTAAAGTGGTACGATGCCCTCCCTACTCCCAGCCAGGCTTATATTGACGCCTTTGGTTTCGCTCGTTTCATACCCTTATTGGGCAAGATGAGTAATGACTGGGTATGATTGACAGCTCTGGCAGAGCGGTGGTGGGATACCACCAACACTTTTCATTTTCACCACCTTTGAGGTTACCTTAACGCCTCTCAACTTCGCTCTCATCACCAGCATTTGGGTTGGAAGAGCCCCTATTCCGTTCGACCCCACCATCGCTCGTTCTGCTGATGCCCTGATGTACTTTCTCGGAGCTATCCCCGCGCAGATGGATCACGATTGAGTTTGGTATGCCTAGTTTTTCTAGAAGTTCAGACATTTCCAGTACACCAAGCCTCGCCACTACTAGTGGGTCGCCCGAGACTTCCTGATGTATATGTTTGGTACATCCTTGTTCTCGAACAAGGAGAACACCATTTATTTGCATTACTTAGGCGGCTAAGCTCGTCTTAATCGGGTCGCATCTTTTGATTGGGGAGGAGTTGCTCTCGCCACTCTCTACAGCTTTATGCGAACTCTGACTCGATTTCTTCA
Source organism: Heliamphora exappendiculata (assembly GCA_034768845.1). Lineage (NCBI taxonomy): Eukaryota > Viridiplantae > Streptophyta > Magnoliopsida > Ericales > Sarraceniaceae > Heliamphora > Heliamphora exappendiculata. Next base: position 7,885 of record JAOTRH010209199.1, on the reverse strand, counting down.
GGAGCTCAGCATTTGAGGATACTAGAGAGTCTGAGAAGTATGATTTAGTTTATGCAGTTCTCCATTCTTTTATGTTATCTGTTATTATCTGCTTGCTGACATCTTCTTTTTTTTGAGTAATTAATTATAACATAAAAAAATACAAGTTTCTAGGGGGCATACCCATGTAATTACATGAGAACTAGTAGGAAGAAATCTTCTACAACAAAGAAAACCCAACCCCCCGCCGAAACGATGGGGGGCCTAACTAAAAAATCATATTCCACGCATAACCCGCGTAGATAGGAAATACCAACATATAGAACACTCTTGCACATCCTAAGAAAAGCAAGGTAACTAACCCCCACTAGACAGCTGGGGAAACTTCCTAGTAAATAAAAAACCATGCACAGCCCGCATGGATAGGAAAGCACCAGCATACAAACAAAGGATAGGACCAATAAAACATGTTAGAAAACTAAAAAAATCCTAATCCCTGCTGAAAAGTGGCTCTCACAAAGGATAAGAGGTGTCATAATTCAGACAAGAACAAGAGAAAATAAGAGATTCAACAAGTAGAACTGGTCGTCAAAACCCCAAAAGCACGTCAAACCTGCTGAAAACCTCCTCAGACACCCTGTCAACAATACTCAATATCGCCAAAAAGGTACCAACACACCACATGTTGGAAGCAATACTACCAACATCATTGTTTTTGAAAAATGATTATCGGTAAAAAATTAACTGGACCGGCAAATGCCAAAATGGGTTCCAGATAAAAATTTTGACGTCGAACGATCAAAAATAAACCTGTGTAACAAAAGTTAATTTAGAAGAATACCTTTTGTAGATCTAATCTTCAACTACGATTTGATTCCGAGTTGAAGGTTCAGTCAGATCTTTTACTGTATTCCCTTACGCGATCCTCAAACGTAGTGTGGGCTACGATTCTCTGAGAATTTGTACCGACAGAACCCCGATATATTTAAGTCTTGAAAGACAAAAATAATATCATAATAATATATGAGATATGAACTATCAATCTAAAACAGATTCAGCCTACCTGCGTATATATAGGGCTGCAGTAGGGACCTGGAGAGTAATTATGAGTTAGACTTTCAGTGGAATACAAACACCTACCAGTAGTTTCTGCAATTAAAGAAAGACGCATAGCGGTATCTGCAATTATGAAAAACCAACAGCGATTTTTTTAATTTTCATAAAATACTAAATTATAGTTCACACCACTAAGGAACTATAATTGCACCTTGATCCATAATCTCAAGACCTTCTTGCATTGAACTCCTGTTATTAAATGCTTAGCATTTCTTCCTACATTAAGATTCTCAATACCCGCCAATTAAATTTAATTACTGGCAATTTAATTTTATCGGCATCTTGATATTCCTTCAGCCCTTGCGCTAAACTTATTTGACCGCTGGGTAATTAAATCCATCTACAGAGTTTGGTCCGGTCAAAATTTATAAGCATCCTTAAGAGGGTATCGTCAATTCGGATCATTCAGAGCATAAATTTCGTCAATAATTAATATTTACCATATAAATAATATCGTTGTCCAACTCACTGGGAATATAAACCCATATAAGATCGCACCCTCTAATGAATCAAAATAACGAATATTAAATATATGCAAATCAATAATTATTTTATGATTAAGAAGATAAACACTATTCATAATAACCTTGGGGTGTGAATTAATTTTTATAGTCAGTAGTCACTACAAAATTAATTACCCAAAATGTCCCGTTCAATATACACAAAGTGTATTGGCACAGAAAGTCAGAACAATAGACGATGCTATTATCTGTTTTTCGTAACCAAGACAGGCCTACTAAAACTCTATGCCACAGTCGTACCGATGGTATGTCTATTTCCATCTAAACTGTGAACATAAAACTTATATTCTGAAAGAATCTAAAATCTTATTTTCTGTGTGTAAGTCGTACTCTACACACCAGATTAAATACTATACAGAATATTGAACATCCATGCATATCAAAGAAATGATACACATACATTACTCATAAAGATTCTCATAAAATAAAAAAATAATTTTATTAAAATAAAATTAAATACTAATACCATAGTTTTCAGTATACCAACCCTAATAATCTCCCACTTATACTCAAAACCATGCTGCCATACTTCTGACTCTTATGCCCTCTACACAACTATCAAAAGTCTTAACCGATAAGCTCTTTGTAAAATGATCTGCAAGGCTGTCTCCTGAAGTAATCTTGGTCATAGCAACATCACCTCTATGTACAATTTCTCGTATTAGGTGATACTTACGCTCAATGTACTTGCCTTTCTTATAGACCCTTGGCTCATTCGAGTTTGCAACTGCTCCGCTATTGTCACAGTAAACTATAATAGCCGAATGAACTGAAGGCACCACATCTAGATCCAACATGAAGTTTCTAAGCTAAATGGTCTCCTTGACTGCTTCAGAAGCTGCCACATACTCGGCCTCCATGGTAGAATCAGCAATGCAAGACTGCTTGATACTCCTCCAACTTATAGCTCCACCTCTCAAGGTAAACACATATCCTGAGATAGACTTATGGAAATTCCTGTCATACTGAAAATTTGAGTTTGTGTACCACAAAGGTGCTAGACTGTCTGTCTGATAAACCAACATGTAATCCTTAGTCCTTTTTAGGTACTTGATTATATTCATTACCGCAGTCCAATGCTCCTGCCTTGGGTTAGACTGATATCAGCTAATAATGCCAATGAAAAACCAGATATTGGGTCTAGTGCAAAGAATAGCATACATGAGGCTTCCTACTGCTGAAGCATAAGAAACCGTCTTCATCTTCTCTACCTCATCATGTGTCTTAGGACACTGATCCTTGGATAGAGTGATTCCATGCCTAAAAGGGAGAAACCCTTTCTAAGAATCCTGCATGCTAAAACGAGCAAGGATATCATCGATACATTTTGCTTGTGATAGGCCCAACATCTTTTATTTTTGATCTCGCACAAGTTTGATCCCAAGGATGTGACTGGCTTCTCCCAAGTCCTTCATATCGAACTGCCCAAATAACCATACTTTAACCGTAGATAATGCCTCCACATCATTTCTAATGAGCAAGATATCGTCTACATAAAGTACTAGAAAGATCGCAATGCTTCCGTAACGCTTTTCGTATACACAAGACTCATCCGGACTTTGATTAAAATCATAAAATTTTATAACTTGATCAAATCTAGTGTTCTAAGATCTCGATGCCTACTTATGTCCATAAATAAATCTCTTAAATTTACACAACATGTGTTCCTAGCCCTTTACAATGAATTCGTCTGGCTGTATCATATAGATACACTCGTCAAGACTTTCGTTAAGGAAAGCTGTCTTGACGTCCATTTGTCAGATTTCATAATCGAAATGTACGACAATGGATAAGAGAATTCGGATAGATTTAAGTATAACTACCGGTGAAAAGATTTTCTCATAGTCGAACCCTTCTCTCTGAGTGAACCCTTTAGCAACAAGCCTAGCTTTGAAGGTTTCAACCTTCCCATCTGCTCCTCTCTTTTTCTTGTAGATCTACTTGCATCCAATGAGTTCTATCCCTTCGAGTGATTGTACAAGTTTCCAGACCTGATTGGAATACATAGATTCTATCTCTGAATTCATAACCCTTTGCCAAAGATCTACATCTTTTTCTTGTAGTGCTTCATTGTAGTTTTTGTTAGGGTTGGTATACTGAAAATAATATTTTTAGTATTTAATTTAATTTTAATAAAATTAATTTTTTATTTTATAAAAATCTTTATGAGCAATGCATGCATATCATTTCTTTGTTATGTATGGATGTCCAATATTCTGTATAGTATTTAATCTTGTGTGTAGAGTACGGCTTGCACACAGAAAATTAAATTTGAGGTTCTTACAGAATATAAGTATTATGTTCACAGTTTAGATGGAAATAAGCATAGCATCGGTACGACTGTGGCACAGAGTTTTAGTAGGCCTGTCTAGGTTACGGAAAATATATAATAGCGTCGTCTATTGTTCCGACTCTCTGTGCCAATACATTTTGTGTGTATTGAGCGGGACATTTGGGGTAAGTAATTTAGTACTGACTACTGACTATATAAATTAATTCACGCCCCAAGGTTATTATGAACAGCGTTTATCCTCTTATTTTTGAAATAATTTTTAATTTACATATATTTAATATTCGTTGTTTTGATTCATTAAATGGTGCGATCTTATATGAGTCTATATTTTCGTTGAGTTGGATAGCGGTATTATTTATATAGCAAATATTAATTATTAACAGAATTCACGTCCCGAATGATCGGAATTGACGATACCCCATTAAGAATACTTATAAGTTTTGACCGGGCCAAATCCTACAGGTGGATTTAATTATCCGGCGATCAAATAAGTTAAGCGGAATGACTTAAGGAATATCAAGATGCCGATTAAATTAAATTTTCAGTAATTAAATTTAATTGGTGAGTATCGAGAATCTTAACGTGGGGAGAAATGGTAAGCATTTAATAACAGGAGTTCAATGCAAGAAGGTCTTAAGATTATGGGTCAAAGTGCAATTATAGTTTTTAGTTGTGTGAACTGTAATTCAGTATTTTATGAAAATTGCAGAAACCGCTGCGTCTTTCCATAATTGCAGAAACCGTCTGTAGGTATCTGTGTTCCACTGGAAGTCTTACTCATAATTACTCCCCAAGTTCCTGTTGTAGCCCTATATATATGCGGGTAGGCTGAACCAGTTTAGATTAATTTTCATATCATTATTGATATATTATTTTTTCTTTGAAGACTTAAAGATATATCAGGGTTCTGCCAGTACGAATTCTCTGAGGATCGTAGCCTACACTACGTTCGAGGATCGCATAAGGAAATACAGTAGAAGATCTGACTGGAGTTTCAACTCGGAATCAAGCCGTAGTTGAAGATTAGATCGGCAAAAAGTATTCTTCTAAATTAACTTTGATTGCACGGGTTTATTTTTTATTATTCGACGTCAAAATTTTTATCTGGAGACCATTTCGACTTTTACTCATCTAGTTAATTTTGAAATTGAAAATCGTTTTACAAAAACAATAATCTTGGCAGTATTGCCTCCAACAAATTGGTATTAGAGCCGTTTTGTTTTTTGTTTACGATTTATTGAGGTCGGGTAGATTTAGAACTGTGCTAACTTTATTTTACAGGCGTTCTAATCTCCGTTTTATGATCATCTATTATTTTCATGTTTGATTGAATGCGTGAATGATGATTTAATTAATTTTTTAGCCACAGGGTTGATTGTGTTAAATTAATTAATTTTAGATTGATTATGAACTTTATAGAGGCATAGGATCAATGTAATATTTATTGTTATTTGATTTCTTATTTTTTTATTTTATGTTATCAAAATAAAATAAAAAATAAAAAAAAGAAGAAGAACAAAGAACAAAGAAGTTTGTTTTTGAAGCCGCGGTTACTTGGGAATTATGGATACTCAATTCTCTAATCAATGGGAATTAAAAAGAATCATGGATTAAAACAGTGGAGCGAACATTGTTTGTCGCAATTCCAAACGAGGCAAACTGTTTCGGAATCAATTCCAGCGCCAAACGTGGCGCAAGAAAACAGAAAAACCGTAGCATCAAAAGGCAGCAGGTCCAAGGCCGATTTTTCCTTTGGCAGCAAGCAGTTTTCTGCTCAACGCAGCAGGCCTTTTGCACATGCAAGCCGCCTGTTTTTTGCTTCCAATCAGCAAGCATGTAGTCCAATTAATCATGGATTGGTTTTGGCAATTAGATGCAGCGACCAACAAAAGTAATTGGTGCAATTTTTCATCCTAAAGCGCAGCAATCCCATTGGCGCAGAACTGAAGCAAACACAAGCAGCGCCTACATCCAAGCAACGTTTTCCAAACGGCTGAACCGATTTCCAAAGCTTCAAAACAGTGGTTTGTAATTCCATGCAGTGGCGTGAAGCACTAATTCCAAATAATGGAATCCAAGTGGCGCCATCCCAATTCTCAAAAGCAAGTACAGCGATTTGCTACTGGCTGTTTCGGCATTAGCTTCAATAATGAAGAAAAATGCTAATTTTTTTAAAACAGTCACCCAATCACTGAAGCTTTTGAAGCTTGCAAATCCTATAAACATGCAATTGCCGAACAACAGTGGTGCAATCCCATTGGCGCAGAAGAAAGCTTCAGTAATCCAAACAATTGTAGCTCTCCAACACAAAAAGCTTCGGCAATTCCCAGGCGCAAAAGAATTCCCAAGCTGCGGCGGCAAATCAGCAATTCCAAGCGGCAGCCAGCGGGTTTTCAGTGGTTTGCTGATATGGTTGGCTTGATTCAGATATGGTTTATCAGATAGAATCGAAGAGTCTTGATGTAATATGAATAACAGGAAGCTTATTCAGAACAGGATAAAAGAAGCTATAAGAGTAGAGTTTCAATCGGATTATAAAATCGGAATTAATATTTATCTTGTATTTAATTTATTTTTATATTTTAATTACGTGAATGATAAATATTAATTTTATTTATCTTGTTAATTTAATTAATTCTAAAATTTAATTTTAATTAAAATATTTTGTAATAAAAATAAAATTAAAATTTTTTAATTAATTAATTAATTAATTGAAAAAACATTAGATATTTTATTTTATTTACAAAATATCACGTTTAAGATGATTATTTTTAAATCAGATATCTTGAAAAAACGTGAAAATTAATTTCGAATTTTGAATTAATTAAATAAAAAAATATTTAGTCAAAATAAATTATTATTTTTCAAAAAATATGAAACGAAAAATAAAATAAATAAATGCCTTTAATCACTATCTCAACTGAAAAGCTGGAGGAAAAACTGTGCATTTATTAAATTTTATTTGTTACGCATTTAAACACGAAAAAATGGTTTGATAAATCAGAATATTTGAAATCGTATACACGGAAAGATATTTAATTCTTTCAGATTGTGTGGCTTTCGAAAGATGGTTTGATAAACTAGAATCTTTGGAATCGTGTACACAGAAAGATGTTTGATTCTTTCAGATCGTGTATTTTTTGAAATTAATAAATTTATTTTAATTAAACAGATTTTTATAACTCTAAAAAATATTTTAAAAATCTAAGTGGGAGAGAAAATTTATTCACAAATAAATCCCGCGATCTCCATCACCAGTTTGTAGGCGATGCAATTAAACTCTGCGTGTCGACAGTAAGGCCTTCCTCCCCAACGGACAGATTAATTGCGGTATTACCTATACAAACTTCTTTTAGGGATAATTCTAAATAATTGTTAGTGTGGATCACTTCTCTAACTAAATGGTTTATTGCAAAGCGATTAATTTGAAATTTGGTGATGGTTAACACTTAGCTGTATATAATAGTATTCTCTCCAACTGAGTCACTACTATTATATACTAGATCGAAACTATGTCAGTTATTTAATTTTACTTGACATGATCAATTGTCTAGATAGTAAAATTAAATTGAATTGGCCTGTCTGGTCTTATGATGGATAGTAGACGTCCACCCAACGTCGCATGCTATTCACAGGTTACCAGGCTGCTGGCGAATTAATTTTAAAATGGTAGAGGGCACCAAATTAAAATAAATTTAAAATTTTGCTCATCATAATTTACGATTTTTTAATTATGTGATTTTCAGAATTAAAATGGATTTCAACCCACTCGCTTCAATACTCAAAGAAACCAAGCTTACGGGACCAAATTTTGTTGATTGGAAATGTAACTTGAAAATAGTTTTAACTACAAATTGTATTCTTTCAATACCAGAAAATGTGTCTGTTTCATAAAAAAGTTATTCATCGGGGCTGAAAGGCGTGAAGAAGAAAAACGTTCAGAAACAGGGAGACACATTTTCTAGGGTAGTTAGTG
>JAOTRH010209188.1:0-10257 GCA_034768845.1 Heliamphora exappendiculata | reverse complement strand
CCCCCCCCCGGCGAGCAGCATTCGTGAGTTTCTTATAGCTCTCTGGTTTTTTCTTTCTTATTCTCTTTCTTCTTCTTTAAACAATCCTTTCCTTGAAAGACTTGCTACTGATTCGGTTGAATCGCATGCCAGATGATTTCTATTGGGAGTTATTCTACCAGCTTAAGTAGCCTCCACGGTTCTTAACCATCATGCCTGACGATTTCTACCTAGAGTTATTCTACCAGCTTAAGTAGCCTCCAACGTCCTTAACCATTGCTTGCTTTATATTTTAGTGGAAAGTAGTATTGCATTGGAATTAGAAGTATGTTTTCGTATCTATCTTTCTACCTTTAGACGGTTGGATAATGTATTTAGTGCCTCCGATGAGTATTACCATCTAATATAATATAATCGATAGCATGTAATGTCTGGTGATTCAAAGTTGGAAGTGCAACTTTGGTATAGGATGCAAATGTGCATTTTGGGTATTGTATCTTTTACACAAAATGAAGGAAAATTTCAGGAAAGATTAAATTGTGGACCAATCTGGTTTCTCTGGAAATCGAATCCTGGATGCTCTGTTTTATTAAATATGGTCAAAGCATGCAACGAGGGATATGTTAGCCGGATAATTAAAGGTATAGCCATTGTAAGTTTATAGATGGAATCTATCTACAGTAACACCGGTGATTAAAGGAAAAGGAACTCCATCATAGTCATAGAAGAAGGTAATGATCCTATGATTAGTATTTATTTGTTGTTTTCTTTGAACTTACAACAAGAATTTTTGTTGAATTCAGATTATATAAACAATTTACAAATGCATTTTTGTGTGCTTGGCACATCTCCCAGCCTTCTTGTTAATAGTTGACTGCCTACGCCAATTTCCATATTTATTATTTACAGTCAGTGAGAGCCCTTTTTACGTCGGAGTAGCCACCCCGTGGATAGTGACCTGTGCTTCTACGATGCAAATATCCCTCACCAAAAAACCAATGTTTGGTGTATTGAAATAATTGAGTGTAATGAATCTGTTCCAACCCCATTCCTGGCTTGAAGCACTGAACCAGTAATTGACTGCAAAGCTCATAAAAGCAATGTTAGTGTTGGCCAGAGATTTATCAAGGCATTGCGCACCCATAAAAGATTGTCATGAAGAGTCACATATCAAGTTCGGGATTAACAAACAGCTCTGCAACATATCAAATGGAAGAGATAAACCAACAATTTCTTACATTTGCCGAAGTTATCCCTGCCGTATATCTGTTCCACTAGGCGCAATCTGACCTCCCCAAATATTTTAGAATTTGGAGGAAGGGTTTTAGGTTTGGCCAAAGCTAGAAACAGAGACATGTGGGTACCTGTGCCGCTGTCTTTTCCCTTGGGATATATCACTATCTTCCTGCACAAACCAGCAAACAAGACACACACAAAAATGTATCCTTCTCTAATCTATACTGATTGCAAGCAAATCCAATGGGGGGCTTCGGTGAGTAATGAAATAACGTGCTTTTACCATTTCTGATCTGCGGCATTAAATTCCAAGGAGTCGTAACACTCTGCATCCAACTTTGAGTAATTCTCAATTTTCCAAGTGTGTGTGTAAGTAATGGCATTCTTTACCATCGTCAAACACTCCCCTTTCCACGTATTTCCTTCCTTGCAGACGAAGACCTCTGCCCCAAGGACGCAATTGTCATTGACAAGATATCCATTGCTAGGATTGCTAAATGTTTTGAGAAGGATGAACTTATCAAATCCCCATTCTAGCTTCATTCCATGGAAACGTTTTCCCATTCCCACTGTGTCTAAACAAGCACAAATCTAATGAGTTGATTAGCAAGTCACCTATAGCTTGTCAACAGGGAAATCGAAGTCCTGGATATAATTACAAAAAACTATATTGTCTTGTAGGAGAAATTCAACATTGACGCATATATAAGAAGAAGAAAGTTTATTAGTTGTAGCAATACAACACAGTGGTAAAATTGGGAGAAGATATATAATATAATGCCTTGAAGTATCAAGTAGTTGTCCTTGTTTTGATCAAGCAAGAAGAGTCGGAACACAGCATGGACCTCCCAACCAGGACGCAGAGAACTTGATTCCGCCATTACCAAGTAAAGAGAAAGGTGATCTTGAATGTTTTTGTTCTTGTTTCCATTTGGGTAGACAGCCAATTTCCTGTTCAGCAAGTACAGCAGGCCAGAGGCATGTTAACCTACGTGGCTACATGAAAGAAAGAAAAGGGACGTCAAAACAAACATGGCATTTTGGGAGAATTAAGAAATGTACCATTTGTGGCCTCCAGCTTCGAAGACTCCTGAATCGTATCTTTCTATATTGTTCGCTGTTAGTAGCGAAAATAATTCAATTTTCACCATGTAGTGAGTAGGTGGCGTATCGGAAATTGATCTTGAAAGCACTGCAATAGAAATTATGAGGATGAAATATGAGAATAATCGTGGTGAGAGTTCATTGTAAATGATTATTACAAGATATATATTTATATATCCACACACGCACGCACACAAAGAGAGAGAGAGAGAGAGAGAGAGAGAGAGAGAGAGAGGCCACATACCATCCTGATCATCAAAAGTGAGATCTCCCATGGCAAGATATTCACCAAAGAATTGTGCGAGTACAAATGAAGACAATGATCGATCGGGGAGTTGAGTTAATGCAATTATATAAGAACTAAAAGGTTAAGCTTTTTAGGTTTTAATTCCAAAATCTTTCAAGGGTTTATCCTTTGCTTATTGAGGACTGCTGATTGTAAATGCGTAAGAAGACCAACGCATCCATTCTCTTCTTGCTGGTCTTGCAAATGTTACTGCAATTGAACAAATTAGAAACACCACCCCCTTACGAAGAGCATCACTTCTAGATGGTTTAATTGTTTTCCCTTGTAACAATTAATTACATCCGTGTGTGTGTGTGTGTGTGTGTGTGTGAGAGAGAGAGAGAGAGAGAGAGAGAGAGAGAACTTGTATTTTGGTTCAAGCATCAAGTGGGAAACAACATCCTGAGCCATACGCATCATCGCAGAATCTCCTCATCTAATGAACCTTGTTGATCAATCCTAGGGGTTGGGGGTGGTGCTGTGCTCATAAATGGGAGCAGCCTGCTGCGCCTCAAACGGCGCCATTTTAAGAAAAAGAGAAAAACTACATACACCGTCCGCTTTCACCGTCAATTCACCGCCTCTGCTCCTTTTCATTTCTCTTGGATTGGACTTTCTGCTTAAATACAAAAATACTATTTTCTCAAGCAAAATTAATTTTTTTAGAAATTTTATTTAATATCACTATATTTTTAAATTTATATTTTTGATATTTTAATTATATTATAAATCTAAAATATAATAAAACAAATGAATCTAAATATCAAGGGAGAGGCCGAGACGCAAAATATTTTATGATTAATAATACTAGGAATATCAACTTATTTTGTCAAATTAATATTTCACATATTTGGTAAAATAAGATGGCATTTTATTTTAAAATATATTTTATTTTCTTATCATAATAATATTTTTTATTCATAATTTATTTACTATTACTATTATCATTCATATATAATTGTTAATATTAAATATATAAGTTGATATTTTATTTTAAAATATATTTTATTATCTGATCACAATAATACTTTTCATTCCTAACTTATTTGCTATTACTATTAGCATTCACATATAATTGTTAATATTAAATATATAGAAGAATAAAAAATTTTAATTTTAACAAAAGGTTAAAAAAATTGTTTTAAATCCAAACAATCAACTAAAAAAAAGTAAACAGTTTGCTTAAAAGCTTAGGTTCTTCTATTTTATTATATTTTGAATTTATAATAAAATATGTTTAAATTCTATAATTTTATTTTTTTATATATTTAATATTAATAATTATATGTGATTGATAGTAGTAATAGCAAATATATTATAAATGAGAGGTATTATTGTAATTATAAAATAAAATATATTTTAAAATAAAATATCAACTTATTTTATCAAATATTTAGAATATTAATTTAGTAAAATAAATTGATATTCCTAACATTATTAATCATAAAATATTTAGTTATATTTAGGTTCTTTTGTTTTATTATATTTTAGACTTATAATATGATTAAAATATCAAGAATATAAATTTAAGAATATAATAATATTAAATAAAGTTTATAAAAAAAATTAATTTTTCTTGAGTGAATAGTTAGTCCAAGAAGAATGGAAATGAGCTGAGGCGGTGAATTGGTAAAAAATGGTAAAAAATGAACGGAAATGCTATTTTTTCCAAAGCAAATTATCGAATTATTTTACCGAAATTTAGGATAAATATTTATATACTTTGATTAAGAATAAAAAGATTTTATATATTATATTTTTTAAATATATTTTTATAATAAAATCGTTTATTTTATAGTATTTATTAATTTTATTAATAACATAAAAAATTAAGTTAATTGAATATTTTTAATTACATGATTTGATTGTTTTTGTTTATCATTATTTTTTGTAAAATTATATTACTATTTATTTATATTTCAATAAATGTGATCTACTCATAAAGTTATTAATGTCTAATTAATTTAATATTTTATAAAAATAATTTACTTAATAAATATTACATAATAAATAGTTTCTCTCATAAAAATATATTTAAAAAATCAAAATAATAAATTAATTGTATCCGAAATAAAAAATACTAAAAACATTCTCAATGTGAAAAACACTGAGAACATTCTCAGTGTTAACAACTCTAAGAATGTTCTCACTGGTGTATTGTCTTTTTTTTTTTCTCCATGGGTGGGTGTAAAATGGTTGCTTTTCAGACAAGCGCATCCCTAGCAACTATATATTACACCTCCAAAATCTATCTCCATCAAAGATTACTATTTTCATCTCCATCTCCTCGTTTCCTGAAAGAGAAAGCATGCACAGACCGGGCCTCCTCTTCCTCCCCATCGCTCTCCTCTGCCCGCGACTCCACCATATCTGCCATTTTCTCGATCGGCGAGCTCGACGCCATCCACCGAGCCAGCGGCTCGCCTTTTGGCATCATCACCGCCGTCGGAGATGACAACTCTGAGAACATTCTCAGTGTCAACAACTCTGAGAATGTTCTCACTAGTACGTTATCTTCTTTCTTTTCTCCTCCCTTTCTTGGCAACTGCCGCCTCCCACCACCACTACCACCACCACCACAGGCGGATACTCAATTTTTGCGCTTACTTTCCCTGTTATCTGGTTGAGAGAAAGAGAGAGGTTAACACTGAGAACATAACTGGTGCTTGGATCGTCCATTCGCTCCATTGCTCGTACTGCTCGAACTGCTCGAACGCGCTGATGATTCGCTTGGTTCTCGTCACCGTTGCCGATTGCCGCTTGTGGAACTGGTGGTTGATGAGCAGCGGATGGTTGCGGCCGACGAGCTCGACGAGGTTCAGAACGATAGCGCTGATAGGGCTCTTGGTGCAGTGGATCATCAATCAGAAGTTGCGTGAGCTGAACACATAATTTTGGTAAAAATTTTCGGTAAAATTTTTTGGTAAGGCTAGCAGTACTCAAAAATGAAAAGGAGATAGTTATGGTAAAAAATGGGTCTCTCTCTCAAAAACTGCATATCGTCATCTTCCACCAAGCCGCCTTCTCTTCCTATTGACTGTCATCTTCCAGCAAGCCGCCTTCTCTTCCTATTGACTGTCATCTTCCAGCAAGCCGCCTCCTCTTCCAATGACTGGTTCACTCCTAAACGGCATCTGTATTTCATGCATGCAAGCATTTGCAGTAGAGGTCTTCATCACCGAAAACGGAAGACATCTGTTTATTGTTTCATTCAACATAAACAACAAGATTGAGAGAGAGAGAGAAATATGTAGAAATGCTTATCCAGAAATGGTGCAATTAGTGAACCTGAGATTCCACAAAGGCCTGTTTGTTTGATGCATATAACCATGGACTTGGATATAATATCTAGTGAGGTTCATAAATTTATTGTTTATTTAAACAAAAATGTCCAATATATAATCTGAAAAACATGCATATCCCAAAATATATTATACCAGGGGTGGGAGTATTTAATATCCGACCTCTTTAAAGATTAATTTACCCACTGCGTTTGGATGGATATTATTTATTTTGTTTAAGTATAATTATTTATATTATTTATTCTGTTAAACATTTGATATTTAAATGTAAAATTAAATTTTTATGAGAGTAAATAAAAAAATATATTTTATAAATTCATATCCATTCATATTCATTATAAAACAAATATAGTATATGTATATACTCAAGTATATAACATATCCAATGTTATATTCAATCATTTTATATTCACTTTTATGTCCACCGGTATTTTATATCTTTTAAATTATGTCCTAACAAACAAACGGACCCTAAGAGCTCAAAATCGTGAATGATTTGGCAGAGAAGAGCGGCGGGAAATTGGAGAATGAAGTCTGGAAAGATCTCTCAGATGAAAGCGAAGGGCTCGAGCTACAGGGCAGCATTTGAGAGAGAGAACCATTTTTAATCAAAACTATATCATATCCATCCATGAGAGAAACCGATTGTGTTAATAAGGCACAGCAGGTTGCTGCCCTTCCTGGGCACAACAGCACCTACTCCAAATCCACAATCCTATGGTTTTTGCTATATAGTTGTCGTGTCTTGGGAATCGTGTCATTATTTGACCGATATTTGATGAGCAAGGTAGAATTCCTTTCAACTTGGGGCCCCAATCCACCAAATTCGAGACACGGTCCATAGTACTACATGAAGAAGTCTCATATGAGATCTTTAATCTTCCAATTCTAGATCAGGCATTTTCTCATTAATAACCATGTGACAAGACAAAAATAACAAGTCCATGTTATTGGCATAATAAAATACAAAATGAAAGAAGCCCCAAGAATCACTTGAATTGGGAAAAAAAAAATCTTACAAATATGAGAAACGAACAACAAATACATATCAAGGCAAACTAACAACAAATCTTCAAATGACCATCTTCTGTTCCAACAAGAAACAATCGAGAGAACGGCAGAATACTTAAACTTGATAACACCGATACGTTCCTCATCCCATGATCTGCCAAATACAGATGTTGAGGTGTGATTCGATGTTGCCCATCCTGCCACATGCCATTTTCATAGATAAATATGTAAGTTCGATAACAAACGGGATGAAACAGTGACTCCAAAACTCAACTCAAAAGTTTTTCTTTTTCTCTTTTTCCCTTTCTTCAGGTTAGTATCTTCTTCATACATCCAAGTTGTGTACAACCTATTTCCTATTACCCACTATAATATATTGATAAATAACTAAAATACTTAATAGATTAATCATCCATAATCTCTCATAAAAGTATAATAACCAACCCAATTTCATGGTTGAGAACTGATATCCACACCTTACAATATATCCTTTACATACCAGGGAAAGAAAATAAAGTTCTCAGAAAGCCACCTCTCAATGTGTATGCTCCATCTTCATAAAGCACCCCCCACCCACCCCAGGGGGCCCCAAACAAACAATAATAACAATAATAAATTATTATTATAAAAAAAACAAAAAAAATGCACATCGCAACTTTGAGTGATAAGATTATTTGATGTGTGACATGCATCTTAGCCTGATTTTTTTACAATAGAATATAAAGAATTCCTTTATCATAAAAAAGCAATCAGCAGAACTTCTGTTCTACTTCACCAAAATACTAACGCATACCCTCTTGTGGTGAGTCGGGGTCAGCAACTGGGTTCAGATTCTTTAAATTGATCTCCATAAACAAGACCACAATGTTGAGAATGTTCAACAATCAAGTTCAGCTCATTCAACACTAAGTAGCACATCCAATCAGTGTGCACCACCTTACATGATCTCTTCCTCTTACCTATCCTAGTTACATGTTACCTAAATGTTGTCTGCAATATTTCTACTCTTGACAAATGCACTTTTGCACTTTAGAAATAATCTTAGCAAGCACGATACTCAAACCTAGCCGCAAAGAGAACTTGGTTGATAGTAGAAATTGTGGACAATGCAGCACAACTTGAATTGTTTTAAATCACAATTTTAAACAATTGCTTTAGGAAAATGTATGACATTTCAAGAACACTATTTATTAAAAAAGAGAATTAGCCTTAGAGGAATAACCCATCAAAACTAGAAGAAATGGCCTTGGGCATGGACACAAGACCCATACAGGCACCTAACCAACACACCGATATGTATAATTAGCATGTATTTATTGCCATGTTCTTGTCATGTCGTGTAATGATCTTTTTTTCCAAAAAGAAGTGGGAATAGAAAGCCCAGATTCTTTACTTGTAGGAGCTTTGAGTATGCATAAATAAATTGGAAGTTATGGTTTAGGTTTTCAAATTGGATAGGAGTTATTAATATGCAGTAATCCATATTATCTTTGGCTGCATTTAAAAGTTTGTGAGAAGGCCTTACAAGTGTTGGGATGGTAACCCACATGTGAATTGTGGTGACTTGGATCTCAGAAGGCCAAGATGGAAGTGCATATAAAGTGTCTTATAAGAGTGAGTTGTGGACCTTCATTTTACAGCATGTTTTAAGGGCGTGCAGACCTTAACCCAAAACAAACAATATTGTAGTGTGGGGGCCATGGCACTAAAAGTGATATCAAGGCACCCGCTGTGCACAACAGATGTTATCAGGAGATATCGAGTTGGCAGAGAGGTGTAGGCGCAGATTTCCTAACACCCCAAAAGTAACTTGTAAGTGAGACCCCTGGTTGTGCACGTGCAAGAAGGAAGTGGAGCGTCATTGATTCGCAAAGCAGTGAACTTTGCAGGGCATGTTGGATGAGGATGGGCACCTCAATGAAACCCCTGGTTGTGCACGTGCAAAGCAGTTGAGTATGGTGAATTTATGACCGGTGGGCATTAACACTTGTCATTGTTTGAGAATTTACAAAATATCAAGTAGCGTACTCAACAGTCCACCGCAGTGCATAGCAGGTCATTGTTGGAATAGCCCACCCACATATGTGTTTGTGGTGATCGCTGACTCTGATTCAAGAGGGTGAAGATAAATAAGGTGAGGTGAAGTAGCAAGTCCCACATCATTTGGTGCCGTGTGTGTCAAGTGCCTTATAAATGTAGACCCCCATTCTAAAACTCGTTTTAAATTTGCGGGGGCCTACCCCAAATAGGATTATTGTACAATGTGGGGTATCAAAGCTTCATTGTGTACAAGTTGTCTAATGTGTGTCTAAGTGATAGACATGTGTCCCACATGTCTAAAGCCTATATGTTCTGAATAATATTAAAAAGAAATAAAAGGTATGTTCAGGCGTGGACAAGGCATACAAATAGGTGTCTTTGCATCATAGCCTTTGAAGCCATCACCTGCAATATGATTCATTTGCAGCCAGAGAGAGAAACATATATAAGGTCAAGCAACTGTTAGACAATTGGGTAGAATGTAGTTAAAAGACAATGAACGACAAAAATTTATAACGCGCCATCTAGTAACCATAGCAACCATTGTTTAATAGACTGGCAAGGTTAATTTTGCATCTGTGATTCAAGCAGAAGGTACTGAGCAAAAATGGTTGGGTTGCGAGTTGAAGCAAAAAAGAACAGGTAAACGTACTTCATCTGCAGATCTAGTTAAAGAGGAAAGCCCAATCTTATTCTTGGCGATTGAAATCACATCTTGTCCCCACACAGAGAAACCAGATACACTATCACTATGACCTCTGAAAACAATGGGCTGTGGGGGGAAATTCCTGCAAGACAAGGTCCACAAAGGCAACAATCAGACGTAGAGAAAATATTTAAAGTCAGATTTCTGTTTAGCTTAACCAGAACTGACCCTTTTTTTCCAAATCTCTTGGAATAAGATGATATGAACTTTGAGCAGGATTAAGCTACTGTCTTGGAGAAATTATCATTTAAGCTGTCCTCTTAAACAAACAGTCCCCCCGTGGCCACCCCACCCAAAATAAAAAACAACCACTCCAAAGTGCAACCCAAAGTGTGATTTCACTTGCATCCTTGCAATCAATTGATTATGTTCGTATTAGTTCTATCGGGAAAGCATCTTGCTCAATCCCATTGACTTTGCACGCTTGTCAAGTAACTATCTGAGATCTCATAAGAAGCAAACAGAAGATCTCCAATTACCTTCTCAAATCCCAAACCCGTAAAGTCCTGTCAAGAGAGCTCGAGACAAGCAAATGTTCCTCTGGTGAAGCTAACTGCAGGGATGGGAAGATAAAATGAAACTATAGTTCACTC
>JAOTRH010209177.1:0-10952 GCA_034768845.1 Heliamphora exappendiculata | reverse complement strand
TTTTTTTTTTTTAAATAATTTTTTTAATATTTTTTAAAAAAATTAAAAAAAATATATTTTTAAAATGTATTTATCAAAATTTATTAAATAAAATTTATATTAAATATAAAATTATTTAAAAATTATAACAAATTTAAGTAAAAAAATTTTACTTTTTGATTAAAGTCACTTTAAGTCTTTGGCTTAAAGTTATTTTATATCTCTTTCAAACGAACGAACTTTTGGTTTAAAGTGATTTTAAATAAAAAGTTTTATTTAAAGTTAAGTTGTCAAACAAGGCTTAAGTTAAAAAATTAAATTATAATTATAATTTTTAGTACATTTTATTTAAGTTTTATTTTATTTTAAAAGATAATAATATTTTTATTTTATAATTTATTTATTATTAATATTAACTATATATAATTGTTATTATTAACATGTAAAAGGGTAATGCTTTTTTAATTTGAATAAAAAGTAAAAAATTATTTTTTTTAATCAACTAATTTTAAAAAATTAGTTTAAAAGTTAATTTATTAAATAATTTATTTTGAACTTAATTTAATTTTTTTGTTTAAAAATAAAATAAATTTTAAAAAATAATTTTTAAATTAGTTGCTAATCAATTTTGTAATACCTTGTTAGCCATTTGTTTTTCAACTTTAGCAAAAAAAGATTAGAACTTTAGTAAATATTTTTTTTTTTTACTTTAGCTCAAAAAATAAGAAATTTGAACTAAAAGAAAATAGAAAGTCTACAAAAAGCGAAAAAAGCCTAAGAAACAGGGGGTTACGCGTTGCAATCTAGGGGCTCGTTATTATTATCTTCGCACCCATTGTTTCATTCTTTAAGTCAGCTTATGCTAGAATTTAAAAATATAAAAATTAAAGTTAAATACATTTCTATATGCTTTTGAATAACCTGGGTTATTTAAAAAATTAGTTTTTTACAAAAATAATAATAATAATAATAACTTGTAAGTTTTACTGTTTGTTTTTTTTTTTAAGTTAACTAGTTTTTTCTTAAATTTTTTATTTAAAAAAATATATATGCACATTGTAAACACACTAACTTTTTTTTAAAATAAATAATTATAATATGTTTAATTAAAAAGTCAATTCTACTATTAATACTAAAGAAAAATCGTGTTAATATTATAAATATTATAATTAAAAATAAAAAAAATAAAAATATATTAAATATTTTATTTTAAAAAAGGTGTAGTAGTTTAGTGTTGACTTTAAGCAAACGGGAAATGTGATTAACTCTCATAGATCATGTATATGTACAAACTAACAAAGAGAGTTTGAATTTTTTTTTTTTTAATTTAAGATATGAAGATTTTTATGTTATTCTCGTGAAAATTTCATGAGCTCTTTTAAGATGTACTAAATATAATATATTTAGTCATAATTTTAATAATTGTATAAATGTGTAAGAGAGCGTGAAGATTTCAAAACAAATTAGGAGGAAAAAAGACAAGAATAGCAACAAAAATTCTAATGAGGAATGAATTGATGTGAAGAAAAGAAAAAAAAAATACAAGTTCAGTTTCTGGTGGAAAAGCAAATATTAGTCAAGTATTTAAAGGAGGGTTCGATGCTCAACTATCAAGGAAGCTTGGTAAGACTTTCGCTTATAACATTTCGAAAATTTTAAATATTTTTGACATTTTGCTCGAGGAAAAAGATATCTATAAAGATGAGCGAAATGTTGTTGATAATATTACTTTTGATTAATTAGCATTCAGTGAATGAGCACAAAAGAAAGTTAGATCAAAAGATCAAAAATCTTTTAATTAATCGAAAAAAAGATTTTTGGTAATTTTGGATAGTGTTTTAGTTTTTGAAAGTTTGTCTGTTGACTTTGGTTGGTCCTGTGTTTTGTAGTTATTTTTTTTGAGACGTATGAATTTTTGTGTTATTACAATCCTCTCTAACCTCTCCTGTTTATTGGCTAAGGTGTGATTTTTCTTTTTATTATAAAATCATTTTTTAATATAATATTTAATTACTCATAAAAAGAACTCATGTATATGTTTGATTTGCCATGCCTCACCAAGTCGAGTAGCTCTAATAGCAATACAAGTCAACTTAAACTTTTTGGTATGGCTCAAATTAAGTTGTGGTACTTCAAAAATACAAATAAAAAGATAAAGAGATTGAGGGTATATCCCTTCTGGTCATGTTTGATGTGCTGAATTTTTTACCCGATAAAAAAAAGTGATGTGTCGAATTGGATCAAGAAGTATAGGATCGGTTAGTAATGCATAGATTTTGCATATTTTTGATATCGTAATATTATTTGTAACATATTTTATTAAAATAAAATAAAATATTATATAAGAATTGAATAATCTTTTTGATCAAATGCATGAGAAAAGATAAAGATAGCTTGGAGGAAGAATATCCTAAAAGTGATAGGATAAATAATTTTATAAATTCCACACCGATAGTTGCGGAATTAATAGTCTAATTTGATATAAGAAAACGTGATATTAATTATTCGAAGTCGACGGTATACCCAAAAAAAATAAAAAAAATAATTTTTTTTAACAAATCTGTCGTTTAATCTTCCTGTCCGGCTATATTTATCGTGTAAAATTAAATTAAAAGATGAGAAGAATAAGTGATATCATAAAATAATGAATAGATTTAGATGCCGTAATTGTTGCATTATAATTGCTTAAAGTGAGATAAAAAATTAAAATAAGAATTAATGATTTTTTAATCATTAAATAAACACAGACAATAATTTGAAGTGGGAGAGACAAATAATACCTAAAAAAGAAGATTATTAGTCTCTCAAATTCTAGACTATTAATTTCTCATATAAGTTGTGTTCAGCTTTTAAAAAAAAATCATACATGAAAATGATTCACAAAAAAAGGTAAATTGAAAGAAAAAAGAAAAAAGAAAGTATGAAAAAAATTAGTTTTCTTAACATGTTTAGTTTGTAAGAAAATTAATAAAAAATTTAAGAAAATTTAATTTTTAACTTTTTCACTACATATAATTTTATACCTTCTACCTAATTTATTTTATAGAAAAATATTTACTATAAGAAAAGTATTATCTTGAAATTTGCATTTTTCTGTAGCAATTAAACACACGAGTGTATGTGTGTGTATATATATATATATATATATTTCTCGTTAAGTTAAATGAACGAGGCGATACAAAAATTAATCATCCAATTCGGGCAAACAACCAAGAAATTGTTTATCTAATAAGAAAGTCTAAAACGGTAATTTCATCCCTTTTTTGGGTTAGCGTGCACGCAAATTTTTAAAGTTAGAATTTCAATCAAAGGTATAAAATAAATAAATAAATTTTATCGCTAAGTGTCTAATTACATAATTTTTTAAAAAAATATTATATAAATAAATAAATTAATCTATTTATATATCAATATAAATAATACAAACAGATAAATTTATTTGTCTTCTTATTTATACTTAACAGATAAATTTATCTTTTTGCATATCAACACAGATAATACAAACAGATAAATTTATTTATGTTATTTATATATATTTTGAAAAGGTACAGATAAATTTATTTATATTTTTTATTTACGTTTTTAATAAGATAGATAAATTTATCTGTATTTTTTTACATATATTTTTAATAAAAAATAGATAAATTATTTGTATTCTTTATATATATTTTTAAACTATGGTATTTTTGATCTAAAAAAATCTTACGCGTTAAAATTTTTATAAATATAAATATTACTCATTAAATTTTTTTATACTAAATAAAAAATCATAATCGATCTATAAATTAAGTTCTTCACCAAATTTTTTGTTTTAAATTTTTCCTTCCTTGTAACCACAGCTTATCGCTCTGAATTTAATTTGTGAAAAATATAGCAAAAAAATCGTTTGCTTGTAAAGCTTAATAATAATAACAACTAATTTATAGATAATTGATTTTTTTTTTATTTATTTAACATTTGCTTCTTGTTGAGGGCGATATTCTTTCTTACAAGTCAAACATTTGATGTCGTACGTTTTGTACGATTATTTTCAGAAATTTAGCCAGTTTTTCTTGCAGCTCACTCAGACTCGTATCAAACAAGGCATACAAAAAGGTTTGATTGATAATTAATTTAAAATTTTTTATTTTTTATTTTTAAAATTTTTATTTTAAAAAAATTAAATCAAATTAAAAATAAATTATTTAGTAAATTAGTTTTTAAGCTAATTTTGTTGAAGTTAGTTGATTGATATTTTTTTTGTTGTTTAAATTGGAAGTATTATTATTTTATATAATTAATTATAACAATTATATATATATATATATATACTTGTTATTTGTAGTAAAAAAATATTAAATAAAAATATATAATTGTCTTTTAGAATATAGTGAAAATTTGAATAGAGTGGCTTTTTACCATTTTTATATTTTGCTAAATGGACTATATTTGGTCTTTTTGAAAAGAATTTTTATAATATTTTGATAAAAAAATGCATTTGATTGTAAAAGTCATTTTATAATAACTATATTAGTTTTTAAGTCATTTTATTTGAAATTTTTTGAAAATGGTTTTCTAAAAATTACTAATAAACGCGTTTTATTTATTTTCGAAAATATTTTGGGAAAAAATGAAAATAAAAACTGCAACCAAACATGATTTTTGTATTTTAGCCAAAAACTTAAAAAATTGAATTGACAATCAAGCTCTAAATAACTTTTTGGGGCTTATCTTGGCCTGTTTGGATAACATATTAGCAAATAAACAAAAATATAAATAAGTTACTTTGTTTGGTTATTAATAGATTTATTTATTTATTTGGTTTATTTTTATTTATTTACTTATTTGTTTATTTTTTGATTTATTTAGTTTATTTTTATTTATTTGCTTAAATAAGTTATTTCGTTTGGTTAAACTCTTATTTATTTTTGTTTATTTGACTTATTTACTTATTGATTTATTTACTTATTGACTTAAATTTTATTTATTTGACAAATCAAAAACGTTACTTATTTGATTACTTATAAACTAAATAAACTAATAAATTATTTACCCAAACGGGCCCTTATCTCTTTTTCAATCAACAAGTTTTACTTTTCCAATCTTAATGATGTGAGAGAATTAGAGATGTAAAAAGCATATTTATTTAGATTAATCCAAAAAAAAGTATACTCTAAGAAATCGTATAAAAATGTAAATAAAAAGTCAAACTCAAATAAGCTTATTTCAAGTTTTTGTACTGAACCACACGGCACTGCAACTTGGACTAAGAATTTGCAGTTATCTTCTAGAACTGTGACCCCGGAAAATACATAGAGACATGTTTGGGATATTTAAAAGTTTTGACTTCTAAAAAGTGGAGTTTTTTTTGGAGAAAAAATAAAGTACTTAGGATTATTTGTTTATGGTATTTTTTTGTTTAAGTATTTAATATATATATATATATATTTTTTTTCTTTTAAGTTGTAGTGTGTAAAATGATTTTAAAATTTTTTTTTTTACTTTTTAGTGATAGAGCTGATTTTTTTATTCAAAATGTTATAGTTATTCTATTAAAAAAGTAGATTGCTTGAAATGTTTTTTAAAAAAAAGGTTTTTTCTTGAAAGCAGAAGTGGAAAAAAGTTAATTAACTGGTAGAAAACAATTTAAATCTTAAATTCTCAACAATAAAATATAATTTAAAAAATTGTGTGAGTTTTTAATGATAGAATATTGTGCGGAGATAATTCTACAAAGATGAAATAAGTTTATTATGGGAAAAGAAAGAATTAGGCCGGAGTCATTTGGCTCGTCAACTTAATCGCTCATGCACAAAGAAACATGAGTGAAATTGGCTAGTGGGTTTCGTTGAAAAATCTCTCAAATACTTAATTAGTCGACTATAAGATAGGTATTAAAGGTTTAAAAAGAATTCAACATAGTTTCTGTAAAAAAGATTGTGTCTGTGTACCTTGTCTTCAAGTTTAGTATTTATAGTGGTACTGTGTATAGTTTGGCGATAAAAGGGAGATTTTTCAAATTTGGCCCTTGCGGAGATCGCATTTTTCTCTTTATGGGGACTGCCCAAGGCCTCTTTTGTGACGCTGGCGAATTATTTAATCACTTTAAGTCTTGTCAACTGATATTCGATGTATAGGCATATTGAGCCGATGTTGTTATTAACGTTACGAGCTCGACTGTTTTATAACATTTAATACACCCTTACCTCAATCAGGTCCTTTATCATTGCATTCAGCCGAGGTTAGGAGGTTTGCCCAATTGGACTCGTATGTTTTGCGGAGGGCCCTACGGCTGCCCTGGTTCACGCCCCACTGGGATTGACCTCTGGGCTGTGGGCCAGTCTATATGTTTGGACTGAATCCCATTATATATAAACTTGAATTGATTTCACCCACTCTTTCCAAAAAAATATTTTCTAAGTTTGAACTATCTTATGTGTGTGTGTGTTCTTTTTTTGTTTGTGTGTGGTGCATTGATTCACTTCGTTTAAATCAACCATTATTTAATTTTCATGTGTTAGGAAGATCTTATATTTTACCCTATGTTTTATTCTTTATTACATAAATTATGGGTTCTATTTGTCCCTGAAGTGGAGTGTGTCAACTTATACGAGCATTGAGTAAAATATAAAATATATATATATATATATATATAATTTTATTTAAAGTGATTTTTTTTTATTAAAAATACAGAGACAGTGAAAAGGGGAGAGAAGAGAAAAAGAGAAAGAGAACTCGAACCGCGAACTACCTGAGTAAAGAAGCTTAAAAGAAAGTATAAAATTACTGAGTTGTCAATGCTATCTTTAAAGTGACGTTAGTAAGAGCTAATTGCTGGTAAAGTACAAGCTAAAGCTTAAAGGTAGAAAAGGAAAAATGCATGAACTGAGCGAAGTAAATTTGTAAAATCCATATGGTCAACTAGAATGCGTAAAAGACCAACTCACAAGGTATAATTAATTTCATAATTATTCAGTGGTTCTAAACTTCCCAGCTAACTATGCTGGCGTGATAATAATTACGGAAAACTATGTATGTATGTATTATTATTTATGTGATATTTTTATTTAATTTTATAAAAAAAAATAGTAAAAAATACTAATTTATTTTTATTGGGTAAGTAGAATACAAGGATGGTCCGCTTAATATATATTAAATATTTTTATTTGTACACAGTATTATATAAATAATGTCCCGTGATCTTTTAAAATTACTTTAAAAATTTTTTGAGATTCAAAGTATGTTGAATTCATCTATATTTATGTGCATTTATTAATTGAAAGTATAGAACTGGTACTTTGAAACTACTAAATTTTTATGAATTTAGACTCAAAGGCCATGTTTGACTTTGGTAATTAGATTAGTAAATTGATAATAAGATAGAATTATTATTGAGATTACTAATAAAATGGAATTAGTGGTGAGAAATAAATTCAATACTTTTTGTTATTTAAAGTCGAATTTTTAGTCTTTTTGTGTAATGTTATTAAAAAATTCACCAATCAAATCACAATCTTTTTTATATATTGTGGAACAAATTTTTTTTTTGGCTTAAAATTCAAAAAAACAAAATAAAAAACTTTAAGTCAGGATACCAAACAAAGCTAATATATTTATTTTGTGCTTAATTATTAATATTTGTCCTCTATTTAAAGCATGTTCATGCCAAAGTTAAAAAATAAAGGTGATATAATTTTGATCCTAATCCGAGAGACAAAATCTAATACAATTTCGATTGGAAAATTATTAGTCTCCTCAAAATTAATAATTCTAATATTATGGAACAATTTTCTTTTATCAAAGGAAGAAATATTTATACCATCCTAATTTTTTTTAAAAAAAGAACCAGAATTACCTTCAATCGCCCACCATCACCATGTGAGGCTCCAACCCACAATCTCCCCGATAAAAAATTACAAAGATGCCATTTGTTAGTGTTTGATTCTTGTATGGCCGAACTCTCCTTTTTGGATCACCTGTAAAATCGGGAGTTAATTTTGAATGGCACCGATGTGGTGTTGGCCAAATATTCTCTAACGTTCAAGTCAAATGAATTTTAAAAGTATAATGAATTAAATTAGAGTTTTGAGAGGATTAGTAGAAGAAGAAATTACTTTATGCCTTTATATTCTTAGTTTATGTACGGAGCTTTTGGTGTTGCTTTAATTTATGGTAATTTTATATTATTTATCATGTTATCTGCCTAATCAACTAAAAAAAATAACAAAATATCTACTTATCACCGTTAAACTGCAAAAACCTTAGCAATGTCATGAAACAACCAAACAATTTCTTTATGGACCCACAAAACCGACAAGACTAGTGACCGTAGCAAAGTGGCTTTTTGGTGGGTTCAATCGTTCAATTGATCCCATTGCACTGTGAAAGCAATTCAAAAGATAGTTTGGCAAAATTATTGCTATTGTTAATAATTTTTAATTTTTTATAATTAATTTTAATTATAAGTTATAAATTTTTTAAAATACTTATCATTTTTAATATAACTTATAACTATTTTTTTTCTATTTAAGTTTCAAGATACAATTTTTAATGCTCATCTTTTACTACAAACTACAATCTATAAATTACTAACTTTAGTAATATTAAATACCACCTAAAACTTATTTAATATATAATTTTTTTTAAAAGTATGATAAATTGACTCCTCTAAAATTATTTTAAAAAATAAACATAGAGTGTCAATTTTTATTAAAAAAAATAAAACTTAAATCGGAGGCCCTATTTTTTGTGTTTAGTTGATTAGTTTTATATTGGGGTGTTTAGAAATGCTATTACCAGTAGTTTTAAATTTTTTACTATTAATTTTATCTATAAACTATAAATTTTTGTAAACACTCCTAACTTCTATAATTTATAATTATGTTTCTTTTATTTTAATTATAAATTTTACTAAATATTCATAATTTTTGTTATAAAACTGACACTCTATGTTTGAATAGCATAACAGTAAACACCACTGTCTTATATGATACGATAGTTTGAATAGCATAACTACTGAATATATCATACAGCATTTTTCAAAAGTAAACCTTGATGTGAACAATTAAAGAAGTATTTTTGCGTGACTTTTGTTAAAAGAATAGTAAATTTATGATCCAATTATTTTGTGTTACATATAATTTGATAAATTCAAATTTATTTTATCAATATTATTGTGATAATATGTGACAGTGTATTATGTAAAAATTAAATTTAATTATTTTTTGAAATTAAAATATAATGTATTAATATTGAAGTTGATATGGATCATGAATGGCAAATTAAATAAAATTTATAGCGACGCCTTGTCTCATATATATAGCTGACGATATTTAGTATTGTTGAAATTAATGGTTTATATATTGTACTTTGTAATAAAAATAATGAATGTTGCAAAAAAATACTAACTTGTAACTTAAATTAATTATTTATAAAAAAATTAATTATAAATTATATTAAAATTTATGAATATTGTAAAAAATAATAACTTATTATTAAAATTAATAATAAAAAACTAAAATTTTCGTTAAAAACATAACCCAACATCCTTTGAAAATAGCACTAATTTTAATGGTTATATTTAATAATTATATTTAAATATTATATAATATGATATTTTATTAATGATACTAAAATTATTTATAAATTCATAATTTATTTTTAAATATTACACATAAAATATGATATTATATAATAATCAAATATAATTATTATAATATTATTCGTGTGAAAATAGGAAGGTCACTACGAAGTCATTCATGAGCCGCGTAAATTCTTTACGGACACACAAACGCAACTTCCAAGGTTGTCTCGTGTATTGCATGCTTTTGTATACTTTTTTTTATAAATTTCTTAATTTTTAAGTTTTTTTAAAAAAAATAAATATAAAAAGTTTTAAGAAAATAATTAATTATAATAAAAAATCAAATAAATAAACTTTTTAAAAAAAATTTAAACTAAAAGCCTTTAAAAAAAAAAACTAACCCCAGCATAATATATCCTGTCAGACTCACCGAGGCTAAAGTGCCCAAAATGGAAAGGAAAAACAAAATGAAAAAAAAAACTATCCAAACGCGTCACTATGCAGGTGGTGAGAATGTTCCGGATATTTGCAGTCTTAGAACATTCTACGAACATTGGTAGGGTTTCTTATAGCTAAAAATAATAGTTTATAAATTTAAATTTATAATAAAAATTATAAATATTTAATAAAAATTATAATTTGTAATTATAATAGAAAAAAATAATTATTATTTGTAGTAGAAGTTATGAGTGCTTGAAATATATTATAACTTATAATTAAAATTAATAATAAATTTTTAAAAATTATAGTAGAAAGTTTTGTTAAATACTCCCATTAATCCTATGGTGGCTACGTGGTTGTTTGTTGTTATTAAAATTAATAATTTATATATATATATATTATGATTTGTGGTAAAATTATAAGTATTTAATAAATACGTTATCTTGTAACTGAAATATTAAAAATAATAATAATTATAGCTAATAGTAGAAATTGTGAGTGTTCGAAAAAAATTATAACTTATTGTTAAAATTAATAACAAAAAACTAAAAATTAATCAGATAAGCTTTGCCAAATATTTCATGTATTTTTAGTAATCACATTTAAGTACTATATTATGCAACATTTTATGTGTGACACTTAAAAATAAATAATAAATTTATAAGGATAATATTACTGTGTGAAATGCGGAATTTGTATACTCTTCATTTCCTAAAGATGATATTTATCGTGGGCTAATCTTGTTAATCAAAACTATTCATATTGTGAAGTCTATCAAATCATCATTCACACAAGAAATTCAATCAATCGAAAACTGGTATCTCAAAAGTTGAATGATCGCATTTATTCTACAAAATTTATATAATTTATTTTTAAAATCATAATTATCGTCTATTTTTTTAAGGTAAAGGTTGAATTCATTCTTGTTTCAGCATTAAATATTCCAACTATGTAATTATGATATTCAATC
>JAOTRH010209157.1:0-10953 GCA_034768845.1 Heliamphora exappendiculata | reverse complement strand
GTGCACCGGGTCGTGTCATGCCCACCATGTTATCTCTCAACCGGTACCGGTGTCACTCTATTATGCGAAGTTCAGTAGGTACAGGGTTTAGCCTGAGATTGGGTGGACGGAAGGAGTAGGGATGAAGGCGCTGAAGATCGGTGAGGTTGCGGCGCGCGGCGGAGTAAACCTCCAAACCATTCGTTACTACGAACGAGAACGGCTTCTTCCGAAGCCCCCGCGGCTCGCGTCCGGCTACCGAATGTTCCCCGAGCAGACAGTCCGCCGGGTACTATTCATCAAACGCGCGCAGGAGCTCGGCTTTTCCCTCGCTGAAATCCGGGATCTGCTCTCGATGCAGGTTGACCCGAATAAGGACTGCACGGATGTACAGCGACTGGCAAAGGCAAAGATAGCCAATATCGAGGAGAAGATCTCCACTCTCGAATCCATGAAGCGGGTGCTGGCTGGGCTGAGCGAACTGTGCCCTGGCTGTGAGCCGGCGAATGAGTGTCCGATTCTCGAAAGCATCGATGCGAAGGAAGGGCGATGAGAGTCGAGCTCATCTACGATACGGGCTGCCCGAATGTAACGGCGACGCGAGCAAATCTCTTGCAGGCGTTCGCGGCAGCTAAGCTCGAAGCGAAGTGGGTGGAGTGGGAACGATCCTCACCCGCCAGCCCTGCCTATGTCGCTCGCTTTGGTTCCCCCACCGTGCTTGTGGACGGGCGCGATGTGGAGGGCGAAAATCCGACGGAGAGTATCTCTTGTTGCCGACTCTACGACTCTGCCGATGGGCGCTGCTCTGGATCTCCTGCTGCGGAGCTCATCGAGGCATCACTCCGCAAGGCGGCTCTGAAGGTCGCCTCTGCTAGGATAGCTGGCACATGGAAGCAGTGCCTTTTATTCCTTCCTAGCGTTGCGGTGAGCATTCTCCCCTTTGGGGGCTGCCCTGCGTGTTGGCCGCTTTACGCTGGCGTACTTTCTACGTTGGGGTGTGGCTTCCTGCCCTCATCGGCGTACCTGTTGCCTCTCACCGCGCTTCTTCTCTTCTTGTCGGTCGTTGTTCTCGCCTATCGAGCGAGAGCGCGCCGTGGATACGGGCCGCTTGCACTTGGGCTGATCGCCGCGATCCTCATTCTATGGGGGAAGTTCTCAGTCGCGTCCAACGTCTTGGCCTACACGGGCGTGGGACTGCTGATCAGTTCCTGTATTTGGAATAGCTGGCCGCAACCCGCGGCACGCCAGTGCCCAAGATGCGCTCCTTCGGGTACAGGCTTGTACAGTTGAGCGTTATGGAGAAATCATCATGACTGCGAACAAACGCAAAGTAGAAGTGTTTAGCGCCGGGTGCCCGGTGTGTTCCGAAACAATAAGCCTGGTGCAGCAGATTGCCTGCACTTCGTGTGAGGTAGAAATGCTTGACATGAACAAGCCCGAAGTCGCAGCAAAAGCAAGGCAGTACGGCGTTGAGACAGTGCCTGCCGTGGCGATTGATGGAAGGCTCGCAGGCTGCTGCACTGGCATTGGGCCGAATGAGGCGGCATTGCGGAGTGCCCATCTTGGCGCCGCCAGTTAGCGAGTGAGCGACAAAGGGAAGATCAACGTGAGCCTTGGCTTCCGATGCTCCCCGAGCCGCTGCTGTATTGTCGTTCTTTGACCGGCTCCGCTAAGGTGGACTTTTCTGTCGTGAATTCAGAGATTACTGCCCAAAAGTGCACAATCGCTGTCCTCGCAGGGACAGTGAATCCGACATTGCTCCGTCATCCACTTGTCGGCCCCCTGCTCCAATCTGGATACGTTGCTCGCAACTCCTTCAAACAGCGGTAGATAACAGCGAGACTCCAGTAGCCGCTGAGGGCCCCGCCAATATGGAGGACGACATGCAATCTCACTCTGCGTGAAGTAAGGCAAGGCAGATACGTAGTGCACCACTCCTCCGGTGCGATGCGTCTTGCCCTGCTCTGGCTCCGTTCCTCCGAGTAGCCAGAGCTTGCCAGGTGACTGGATTCTTCCGAGCCGGTCACCTGGCTCTTTGATCGGAGGAGAGCCGAATCCATATGGGGGCACGCACTTGAATCGCAGAGCCATTCTCCTTTGCACCGGCACGTTCCTCGCGGCCGGTCTGTCCGTAGAAGCATGCGAGCCTCGCAGCAGAGGGCAGGTGCGTGTCGAGGGAGCAGTCACCGCGTTACAGCAAGACCGAATTGAGATCAGCGTGGGCCGACGTCCCGAGGCGCTGCTGTTAACTGAGAGGACTCGAATCCTTCAAGGTGGATTGGAGATTGGTGCGTCCGTGTTGAAGCTGGGCGATCGAATTCTCGTGCAGGGTGTACGGCTCCGGTCTGGGCAGATTGAAGCGCGGGAGATCCGAATCGGTGACCGCTCGCAGGGTGCTTCCTGGAGTGATGCTCCGACAAGCGGCGGCCACAAACACTGACCGTAAGGACAATTAGGAAGATTGATGACCCGAAAACAGTTTATCCTGGCGGCCCCATTCGCCGCGACGCTGATGCGCGGAGCCGACGCGACCCGCGAGGCTCCAGAGCTACTTCTCACCGATACGAGCGGGAAGCAGATCCGCCTGAGTCTCCTGCGCGGCAAGGTAGTCGTACTCGAATTCATGTTGACGACATGTCCGCACTGCCAGAATACGGCGAAGCTGATGAGTCAGTTACAGAAGGAATACGGCCCGAGAGGTTTCCAGGCGATCTCACTGCCGTTTAACGACGATGCGCCAGTTGCGGCACCAGGATTCGTGGCGGCGCACCAAGTAACTCATCCGGTTGCCGCGATCCAAAGAGAGCGAGTTTACGAATTTGCACAGTTGTCGCCGATCATGCGGCACTCAGTGCCGATCATGGTCTTCATCGACAGGCGCAGCCGCATTCGCGCTCAGTACGAAGGCGACGCCACATTCTTCCAGAACGAAGAAGCGAACTTCAGAGCCAAGATCCTGGAACTGCTCAGGGAACCGGGGTCGCGGCCCAATGGCGGCGCCACGCCAACCAGGAAGAGCCCCGCACGCACCTCGGTAAGTATGTTGCGTCCGGCTGCACCCACGGAATCGCGATGAAACTGCGCACTCTCCTCAGGCCCAGTTTGGCCGCCATCCTCTGGCTCGAGCTTGGGCTCGGCGTCAGCTCCGCGCGGCAATCCGGACGGCCAACGCCCAAGCCCAAGCCTTCGCCAAAAGACGATTGTTGTGTGCTGGAACCGTTAGGTCCCAGTGGCCCCAAAGGCAAGCTAGAGGGCATCTCGCCCAGCACCGCAATGCAACGCCTGGTCGAAGGGAACCCCGCTAGCCGGGTCAGTGTGATTATCTACGAAGATCTCCAATGCCCGGATTGTGCCGAGTTCCGGAAGGCCCTGGACGAAATCCTCTTGCCGAAGTACGGTGACACGGTTGCCTTTGAACACCGCGACTTCCCGCTGCCCAAGCATTCGTGGGCGAAAGAGGCGGCGATCGCATCGCGGTACTTTCAGACACTGGACTCCAAGATCGCTGTGCAGTTTCGGCAGTACGTTCTGGGGCGAATCGGCGCCACCAGTGAGATGGGGTTCCGCGACGCGCTCGTCGCCTTCTGCCGCGACAACCGTCTCGATGCGCAGAAGGCACTCGCCTCTCTGACCGATCCGACGTACGCGCGCGCGGTGGACAAGGAGTTTGAGGCTGGCGTCGCGGCGGGCATCCGGCGGACGCCTACTGTTGTCATTGCTGGCCAAGAATTCGTCGAGACGATCAACACCGACGAAATCCAGCGAGTTCTCGACGTGTTACTTGGGAACCCGCCTACAAGTCACTGAACAAACGGAGATTCACAATGCAACGCAGATGTTTCGCGGTTCTATCCCTGATCGCCATGCTAATCCCCGGGACAGGCCTCGCTGCGGCCTCTGGGAAGTCGAAGGAAGAAAAGACCAAGGGAGAAATCGTCTCAGTAGGCGAGGATCGTCTACAGATCAAGACGAAGAAAGCGACTGTCACAGTCCTACTCACGCAAAGATCGAGGATAGTCATGGGTGGCGCCGAGATGCCGCCGGCCGCTCTGAAGCAAGGCGTCAAGGTGACCATTCTCGGCGCGACGGAGCCCTCCGGGGAAATTGTCGCGAGAGAAATCCAACTGCCGGCGCCCGCCGCTGCCGTCCCGATGCAGATGCCATCCGGGGCCGGCGGTCACTCTCACTAGTTGCGAGCGCGAAGGAAGACCATGTCCAAACAGAAGCAAGACACTTCGAATTCCGTGCGCCAACAGAAGCGCGCTGAGTTCTCAGGCGCGGTACGCAAGAGTTCGAATCGAACTAGGCTCGTCCTGGGCCTGCTCATCGCCTTCCTGGGCGTCGGAGGATACTTCGCTGCCGGCAATCTGAACGGGCAGGCCAGTCCGTCGAAGCCGATTAGCGCCGTGCCTGGTCCGTCCGCAGTAAAGATCCCGCTCGCCGAACTCGACGGAGGAAAGGCGAAGTTCTTCGACTACAAGACAGCGGACAACAGGAACATACGGTTCTTCGCAATGAAAAGCTCAGACGGCGTCTATCGGGCGGCACTCGACGCATGCGACGTGTGCTGGGAGGCGAAGAAAGGCTATGTCCAGGATGGAGATGACATGGTCTGTCGCAAGTGCGGGAGGCATTTCCACTCGGCAAAGATCAACGAAGTGACTGGCGGATGCAATCCGGTGCCTTTGACTCGCAACGTCGCCGATGGCCACCTCGTTATCGCTGCCAGCGATCTTGAGGCCGGGAAGTCTTACTTCTAGAGAACCGGATGACAACTAACCATGCGTATTAGCACCATCGCTTTTGCGAACCTGCGGCGCAGGAAGGGGAAGGCCTTGTTCCTGGTGTCTGGGATCAGCATCGGCATCGGGACAGCAGTCGCGCTGTTGAGTCTCAGCGGTTCCCTTCGGGAAGAGATCGGCTCACAGTTGGACCGCTTCGGGGCCAACATCGTCGTGACGCCTCATTCCGACAGCCTTGACCTGGACTACGGCGGCATCTCAGTCGCAGGGGTGTCCTTCGACCAGCATCAGCTCTCGAACGAGGATGCCGCGGGCATATTACGGATTCCCTATCGCAAACGCCTAAGCGTGGTGGCGCCGAAGCTGCTCGGCACAGTCGAAGTGGATGGTCGGAAAACGCTCATCGCAGGCGTCGACTTCGCCAGCGAACTGCGGCTCAAGAAATGGTGGCGGCTTAGCGGCCGGGCGCCCGAATCGGCCACCGAAATCCTTCTGGGATACGACGTAGCTCGGGCTGTTTCCGCAATCGAGGCACTGCCGGGGACCTTTGACGCCGTGGATCAAGGCACGGCCCACCATTTCGTCGCACCGGAAGTGTTCCGCATCACGAGGGAACGGGTGACCGTCGGGGGACGCGAGCACCGAATCGCCGGCGTCATCGGTCAAACTGGCGGTCCAGAGGATCGCATGGTATTCGCCCACCTTGGCCAAGTCCAGGATCTGCTAGGCCGGCCTGGTCAACTGAGCGTTATCGAGGTGAGCGCACTCTGCAAAGACTGCCCGGTCGAGGATATGGTGGCCCAGATCCGAAAAGAACTTCCGCACGCGAACGTTTCGGCGGTTCAACAGTCGGTGCGGGCGCGTACTGAAGCAGTGGACCGTCTGACTCAGTTCTCCATGGTCGTCTCGGTGGTGGTCCTCGCAATCGGCGCGTTGATGGTCTTCACGACAATGATGAGCGCGGTCGTCGAGCGAACCAAGGAGATCGGCGTGCTTCGGGCAATCGGTTTTCGCCGGATCCACATAATCAAAGGTCTCATGCTCGAAGTTGTGATCATCAGTGCCGTTGGAGGCGTCGCGGGGTGGCTGGCCGGTTTGCTGGCCAGCCGGTTGGCCTTGCCGTATTTCACCGAGGCTGGAGCGCAAATCGAAATGCGCGTCTCGCAAGCGGTGTTTGCGATCGCAGTCGCGATGCTCACCGGCATCGTCAGCAGCATCTACCCCGTGATGCGCGCTTCGCGCCTCGATCCTTCTGAAGCAGTGAGGTACGTGTGAGGGAAGAATCATTGGCTTTCGTGGCTATCGAGAACGTCAGCAAGACGTATAGCGATCGGGATTCGAGTGGTGGGGTGCAAGTGCTCCGCGATGTCACTGCGGAGATCGCCGAAGGGGAGTTCGTCTGCTTGATGGGGCCATCTGGCTCCGGCAAGAGTACCCTGTTGACGATTCTTGGTGCAATGAACCATCCCTCACAGGGGCGGCTCGTCATCGACGGCATTGATGTGTATGCACTCTCCGATGAGCGCCGCGCGGACTTTCGCTCGCAGTACCTCGGATTCGTGTTTCAGCAGCATCATCTGATGCCCTATTTGAATGCAATCGAAAACGTGATGCTGCCGCTGGCGACTCTGAAGCTCGCGGGCATCGAAAAGCGGCGGCGCGCCCTCGACGTACTCGAAAAGGTTGGTCTTGGCGACAAGACATCGCGTCTCCCGAGCCAGCTCTCCGGCGGTGAGCAGGGACGGCTTGCCATCGCCAGGGCGCTGGTGAATGATCCCCCGCTATTGCTGGCCGACGAGCCGACCGGGACGCTCGACACCAAGACAGGCGACGAAATAATGAAGGTCTTCCTCGATCTCAATTCGCTTGGACAGACCATCTTTATGGTGTCTCACAATCCGGCGAATGCCGCGCTCGTTCACCGCGTGCTCCATATTCGAGATGGCGAACTCAAGGCTACGTCCGACACGAAGGATGAGCGGACTGAGACGCGATTCAGTCCAGCGCTTTGACGACGATTGCGCTGGCCTGCTCCCATGCGAGCGCCACAGTTCCGGTGGAAAGAGTCACCATGCTTGGATAGGCAGCATCGCTGTCGAACGTGAGGGCATCCTTCTGCCTGGGGGCACCACCTTCAATTGCTTGCCCTCCGTCCACGCCAAGGCAGGTCCGCGCGGTGTCGTTGCGAGGATCGGATGCCGCCCAACACCGATTCGCTGTTCAAGATTCGTACCCTTCGACAAGAAGAAGACGTCTCCCTCGCGCCGCCAGATCGTGAGGGGCGCGCCGGCGGCGCCCACCTGAAGCCCTCCGCCGTCCATCGGACATGCGTTCAGCTTCCAAGTCCCAGAGCCGAGTTTGGCTGCTGGACCGAAGGTCTTTCCTCCATCATCGGAGCGGACCAGATACATATCTCGGTTTCCGCCAATGGAGTTGCGAAACATGACGAATACACGGCCCTGCGCATCTACGGTCGCAGTCGGATTACAGCACTCGCAAACCGATCCCGACGGAGATTCGTACACAAGGGGGTTCGGCGACCACGTTGCGCCTCTGTCAGTTGATGTCGAACCATACAACCGGGTGCCTTTCCCGCGCAGATCGAGCCAAGCGGCGAACAACATGCCCTTGCCACTGGAAGCCATGGTGTGCAGCCCCTCGCGCGCGGCGGTTGGCACACCGTTGATCACCTCTCCGACGGACCAGGTCTTTCCGCCATCCACGGAGCGCCATGCGATCAAATCGCCGTCAGCACCGCCGCCCTTCTCTCCTACCACGGCGGAGATGACAATGGCTTTCGGCGTCATCGCGATTCTCGGCCCTCTTCTCATGCCGAGCGAGAGTTTGCCTTGCGAGGAGACGATCATCGGTGTGGTCCAGTTCTTGCCGGCGTCGTTGGACTTCGCGAAGAAAACACCGTTGCCCGCCCCGTAGGTCAGTACCAGATGGGTTCCATCGGTGGCCAGTTGCGGCTGCCGATTCGGCAACTCGGCGGACTGTGGCGCAATCTGCGCCGCGAGGAGAAGAGCGAGAACGGTCATTTGCAGCCAGTTTCGGAAGGATGCTTTTATTGTCGACGCGGCGGGGGCACGGCGGTGTGCCCTCTGTGCTCAGTGCGTACGCCCCATGGCTTTCGCAAATGGTTGAAAACAAGCCTGCGCATCGTGGCCCTTTGTTTGCTTATAGAGATCGTGACCGATCGAAAATCATTCTCAGGAGCAATCAAGATGAACAGACTCTTTTCTCGTACGGCGTTGCTGACGGCGGCGTTCACGACGCTAACCTTCGCGCAGATGGGCGGTGGAATGGGGAACGGCTCAGGGAGCGGCATGATGGGGCCCGGCAATTCAAGCAGC
The DNA here is from genome assembly GCA_034768845.1 of Heliamphora exappendiculata. Classification (NCBI taxonomy): domain Eukaryota; kingdom Viridiplantae; phylum Streptophyta; class Magnoliopsida; order Ericales; family Sarraceniaceae; genus Heliamphora; species Heliamphora exappendiculata. The sequence goes on along the minus strand of JAOTRH010209157.1, from coordinate 2,876 downwards.
CCCGTCACAACCGGCATGAATCCCAGTCAGGGCATGGTAAGTGGGATGGGCAGCACAATGGGCATGAGCGGGGCAATGGGTTCTCGCGAGATGATGGACGGGCCCACCGTTGGACCGGACGGGACGGTCTACGTGGTACGCCTCGTTGCCACCTCGACCACGAACCAGGGGATGATGTCTCCTTCAACTAGCGCCTCCAAGTATGAACTGGTCGCGATCAGCGCGGAGAACGGTTCCACGAAGTGGAAGCTCGAGGTCGCGGGCACTATGGTTTCGGAGCCGGCTGTGGGGAAGGATGGCAAGATCTTCATGACCGCTTCCGACTTTGCGACGAACGGTCAAAACCAGTCCGGCGACGGGATGATGAATCCTGGTACGTCGACCACTACCGCCCGCAAGTCCCGATTGATCATTGTGACTGCATACCCCGCCTCGGCGAGCATCAGCAACACGATCGAACTGGACTCCGACGTTCTCTCCGCTCCGAAGATTACGGATGAAGCCACCAACTACACGGTCTACATGACGGGCTTCGAGATGGGAGCCGATGACAAGGACGCCGTCGCCAGCGGTCAGAAGACCTTGTACGCACTCACTCCGGCCGGCGGCCTCAAGTTTAGCGTCAAGATCAATCAACCGTAGACGAGGATTTTGCCGCGCTGGGACTCAAAGACCTAATGCGGGAGAGGTGACCAACCGGTCTTCGGAACTATCTCCTAGCTAGCCGTGCAAGGCAAACCTGACAGATGACGCGCTGGTCGCAAGGGCAGGCACCTGGGCATGACGACGGGTGCGACTGCCATCGTAAACTGTTGTAGGTAAACGTTGCAAGTGGATATTAGGACCTCATGACAACAGTGACAGTCACGCTGTGGCGGGACCAGCCGACGGCCCTTTAGGCAACGCTGTTCCCGTCCAGTGCCCTGTCACGGAAATCATGAACTACGCGTCTAGTTATCAAGACCCTGATTCGTTTCGAGGTGACTTCCATGCAAGTGAGACTACTTCCATTGTTGGTTTTTGCTACAGCAGCGGCTTCTTTCGGCCAAACTGCAGCTTCCGCCCCATTCTCGATGGTCCCCAGGAACGCTCAGTCCGTGCTGTACTTCCCGCATCTGAACGAGGGCGGACCGGATCAGAACAACTTCTGGCAAGCCACGATCACTCTGGTGAATCCCAACTCCACCTCCGCAAACGTCAGCCTATCGTTTTACCGCGATGATGGCTCGCCAATGTCGATAGATCTTGGATCCGGTCCCGTCACTTCTATTTCGGCTGTAGTCCCGCCGTCGGGTACTCGCATGTTTCGAAGTCAACTTACCAACAAGGGTCCACAAGTGACGTGGGGCTGGGCATCGGGGCAGTCCGACATCCCGGTGCTCGGACAACTGAACTACCGTTTCATGCAAAACGGACAGGTCGCTGCGGAACTTGCAACAGCAGCAACTCCGGGCACGGCGCAGTGGACTTCGACAGCGAACGGGAATCTCGGGATTGCGGTGGCAAATCCGAGTCCTAATGACGTCATGTCCTATGTGGTCGGAGTGAAGGACTCAGAGGGTAATTTCCTCGGCTCGCAGTCGTTCCAGATCCAACCGCACGGCCACGATGCGTTCACCCTAAACGCACGTTTCAATCTCCCATCGGATTTTGCGGGTTCAGTTACGGTTACGGGGCAAACTGTGAACCCCTCAGACTTTAGGCCCGCTGTTTGGACCGTGGGATGGGAATCCGGGGCATTCGCAACAATCCCCGACGGTCGGGCATTGAGTCCAGAAGACTCACGCGCCCGCGCCATGAGAGTTTGGGGGCGCATCCTGGCAACTGCTCACTCCCTTGGATATAGGGTTGGTCCTAAGCTCACGATCATGTCGGGCACCGCCCCAAATGGTATTGCGAATGCATCGGGTGGGCTGGATGCCAGCGGCAACGAGCAAGTCACGATGTATATGTCCATGATTGAGATCATGGGCGATTCCGATGGCGAACTGGCTTTTCTGATGGCCCATGAGCTTGCGCATGTAATTCAGTGCCGGGCGGGGGGCTGCAAAACGGCAATGGATCCGCAGATGGCTGGAGACTATGAGGGCGATGCGGATGAGACCGGGATGATGATAGTCACCTCCGCGGGATACGACTCATATTCGGCGGCCGGCGCGTTCGCTAAACTCCAGATGGGCAACGGCCAAATGGGGGGGATGATGCCTGGCGGATCTGTGGTTTGGGAAGACATGATGTCCACTGATCCTCGAGGGTTCTTTGCCGCCCGCATCAGCAAGATGTATCAGGTCCAGACCCGGATGTGCGGCAACTCGCAGTTCCAGACGAATTGCCAAGCCTACAAGGACTTCATGCATCCTAGTACGTCTGGGATGAACATGCCAATGTAAGGTGCGACAATCCTGCCGGTCGGAACGAGAGAGGGCCTACGGCACTAGGACAGGCCTTCAACGCCAGGAGGGCATTAGAGATTTCGTTCCACCTCGAACTTAGTCCGACGCAAGCATCGGGGGGCTGGATTTCGTGAGATCATTCACCTGTGGGTGTGCAATTCTGCACACCGACTGCCCCTGACTCGCCAATGTAATGGGCGAAGTGGCTGATTGTCGGCATTGGCGACTGGATTGCAATGATGTCCAGAGACGCCAATGAACTTCGAATGCAGTTACACTCTGGTCTTGAATCGACCCTATGATCAGGCTCGAAGAGAGATCCTGGCGACACTGAAGGAGCGCGGCCTGCAGCTCGCATTCGACTTCAACGTGGCCAGCGGCATCCTTCGCTGTGCCGGAGTAAGATTGCCGAAATCCTCAGTGCTCGGGGTGGGCTGCCCGTACCAACTCCTGGAGGCGTTCGTTGCGGACGCTGCCGCTGCG
>JAOTRH010209146.1:0-10953 GCA_034768845.1 Heliamphora exappendiculata | reverse complement strand
TTTTTATTATTTTTTATAAAATTATATTATTATTTATTTATATTTCAACAAATGTAATCTACTCACAAAACTATTAAAATCTAATTAATTTAATTTTTTATAAAAATTATCTACTTAATAACTATTACATAATAAATAATTTTGATTATAAAAATATATAAAAAAAGAATAAAGTAATAAATTAATTGCATCCGAAGTAAAAAAATATTAAAAACATTCTCAATGTAAGAAAATAGTGAGAATATTCTCGGTATTGATAACTGTGAGAACATTCTCACTGTTCTTAATGTTAACAACTGTGAAAATATTCTCACTGGTGCGTGTGTAAAAATATTATCACTAGTTCTTTTTATGCACTTTTTATTACAAACTGATAATATTCTTATATAGCGGCATATAAAAAAATTTTAATAGTATTTTTGTGTATAAGAATATTTTCATCTTGTAATATATGAAAAATTTCTTATAGAATATTTGTGTATGAGAATTTTCATGTTGTAATATATGAGAAGTTTCTTATACATTTAATGTATGAGATGGGAAAAATATCTAATTTGAACCAGAACAAAAAAACTAATTTTTTACCCACGAATTTAATTTAATTTCTTAAGAAAAAAGTTAATAAACTTATTTTCTTTCTTTTCTAATTTTTTTATTTTTTTGGTCGGTCCAACTTTTTAAATTTTTTGTTTCATTATAATAAAACAAATTTAAAAGCTCTTATAAAAATTTCAAAATAGCTTTTTTCTAAAATAAGTAATAAAATTGAAAAAAAAAGTTTTAGTGAGCTTTTAGAAATAAATCTAAGTATAATTATTTTAGTTAAAGTTAAAAAAATTTACTAAAGATAAAAAAAGTTCTTATAAAAATTTTAAAGTGACTATTTTTTCAAAAATAAGCAACAAAATAAAAAAATGAGAAATATTTTCCTATTTTGCATTAATATTTCAATTTTTGGCAGTCCAAAAAATTTTTTAACAAAAAAAGTAAAGAAACTCAAAATTCAATCCGCTCAAGATTTCAATTCAAGAAGTTGATTTTTTCGGTCAAAAGCTTGGGGAAGGCTAATTAGCTCTCATTTTATAATTTTTCACACTCTTGGGAATGAATTCGGTAAGAACTCCGGTAGTTTTTTTTTCGGAGAGTTATAGTATTTCTGAATTCCTTATTTGTTTATTTAATGTTGTTTATTTTTATTTTTAGTAAAAAAAAATTTATTATTTAATTAAATTATTATATTTTTAAATTCTTCTCAACGGATTGAAAAAATAAATTTTTTTTATTGAAAATGTATTTTAAAAAAATCAAAAAGGTCAAGAATAAGCTAAAATACGTCAATAAATTAAATTTTATGTTATTTATTTTTATTTTTAATTAATTTTTTTTTATCTTTTAATTAAAATTTTTAACTTTTTGAGTTTACCTCATTGAAATGATTTAGAAAACTAAAAAAAAATTAGTCAAAACATGAAAAAAAATTCTAAAAAGAAACAAAATTAAGTAATACTTGTGACATTTAGCCCAAACAGGGTTTTAAACTAGTAATTTCGGTAATTTCGGTCCTCCAACATTCGGGAAGCCTAGGAGTGCTCTTTATTATAATAGCAAATAACCAAAATTCTTTTTAATAAACCAGTTATTTTCTAAACTATTGAAAAATATAACATTTTAAAGTCAAACTGATTTCTATTATAATAACAAATAACCAAAACTCTTTTTAATAAACTAGTTATTTTCTAAACTATTGGAAAATATAACATTTTGAAGTCAAACTGCATTCTATTATAATAGAAAATAATCAAAACTCTTTTTAATAAACTAATTATTTTCTAAACTATTAGAATATATTAACTTTTTAAGTCAAAACTTAAATTTTCTATCCTAATAAAAACAAAAGTCCCAAATAAGCTAAAATCGTATTGTTCTGTATTAAAAGGAATATGATAAATTTAGAATATATTTTCTTATATTATTAGAAAAATTATATTTTTTATATTAATAAAAAAATAATAAACATTTTTTATTCTATTTTCTTACATTATTAGGAAAACTATATTTTCTATACTAATAGAAAATAATAAATTATTTTAATCTGTTTTCTTATAATGACAAGAAAATTTATTTTTATGGAATAATTACACTTATTTTTCTTAAAATTTAAGTTTATTACATGAATTTTTTTTAAAATTTCTAAAATTACACGGTCTTTTCTCCTGCTTACTTTTATATTTCATTTTATTTATTCTATTAGTTAACTAAACGAAAATTAATTTTATTATTAAATATTTTATATTTTTTTTCATTTTACCTTTATTAACTTCGTAGGAGAGTTAAATGATTGAACTCCTTCAACTTAATCTTCTACAATTCCAGTCTACAGGCTCCATCCCACCACCGACGTCCGTCACCACGACCTCCCTCCCTCCGTCACCCTCAATCCAACAAATAAAACTTAATCGAAGTCAAAAAGAGTAGCAGTCAAAAAGTGTAACAGAATATGATATGTTAGTTTCCATTTTTTTTTAAAATTGCCTATTATATCTTTGTACAAACAAAATTCATATTTCTTTCTCATCTTCTCTTTCACGACAACCCCTCTCTCTCTCTCTCTCTCTCTCTCTCTCTCTCTCTACACCACCCTCACCAACATTAACGAGACACGGCAAGAAAAAAAAAAGAATCCGAAAGATCAACAGTTTTAATTAGTTCTGGGTTCTCAAAACACAAATGGGGAATCAAATCCAACAATCAAGAAAGCCAAATCATAACATAATCAACAAACCAATCAATCGAAACCATATACAATAGATACATTTGCGTAATTTCACACATAACTCAAATCCCAAAAAATGAATAAATGACACTTCCAATTTAAGAATGAGACTCATGTATATTTTGATTTTTTGGTGGGTATTGAGCTTGGGGCAAACAACGCACTCGATGAAGATGAGGAAATTTGTGGTGGAAGATTGGGAGGGTGCACCGAAGATTAATCTGGTGGGACGGGAAGGGGTTGTTTTATGTTTATATATATATCCTTTCCTGTAAAGAAGAAAAAAAAGGGGAAGAAATCCATTTTAGAAAATCTAATCAAAACCCACTCGTTTCAAGAAATTCATGAAAGAATACAAAATTTATGGGTGAATTAAACCACAGATTTTCTGATTGCATCGCTGGCGGACTGTAGAATCGACGTTGTACGGTGGGCCTGAGGTCATTGTTCGGGAATTTGACGATTCTGAAAGATCTTGCGAGGAGGTTGCAGACGAGGAAGGACGATGAGTTTGGGACGGAGAAACAGAGGAGGCCATGGGAGATGGATAGGAGAGACGAGGGTGCGCAGGATAGCAGAGGAGAGAGAGGGAGGGAGAAGGGGGAGCCGCGCCAGGCGAGGGAGAGGGGGGAGCCGCGACAGGCGGAGACGGCGGTGTCGTAAAGAGGGAAACAGCGGTGGAAATGTGGGTTACAGAGCAAGAAAAAGGAAGAGACGAAGGAAGAAGACAAAGATGGCGGAGAAGAGTGTTTGGGAGATGAAGGAAGGAAAGGAGACGAGGGATTTGAAGTGTTTGCAGGTTGATCGGAGGGTCAAAATGCTCTTCAATGTTACTTAAAAAAGTAAAATGGTAAAAGTCCCCATTTGTTATATATAAGTTTGACACGAAATAACAGTATAATTTTAAAAATTATAAAAAACAAAATTTGTAATAAATTTAAACTTTAAGAGTGATAAGTATAATTATTTTTATTTTTATCTATATTAATAGAAAATAAACTATTTTAATCTATTTTATTATAATAATAGAAAAACTTGTTAGGATTTAGGTCATACCCTAGTTTGGTAATTCTTTTAAAAAATATTCATTAATTTTTTTGTAGTACTTCATTTCTTGTAAAAATATTTTTTGTTAAATATTCTAAGTTATGAATTAAAATGTTGAAGTGATTTAGAATTTTATATACTTTTGTCAGACAAATTAATAGAAAGATTGATACGAATTGATCACCAATCGATTAGTAAGAAGACTAATCGATCAATCTAAACAATTACGGCAAACATCGAAAATCAAATTGATGGTCAGATTGATATGGATTAATTATCGATTAATCTGTATATTTTAGCAATATAATTAGTATGTTTTAGCAATATATTGATTAGTGCAAATCGGTATATTTTATTTGGACTTAGACTGATCCCGTAATTTTTATCCGAATGGTAGTTTTTCACATTAAAATTTGTGTGTTGCCTATGGTTATTTTTTTTCCTTATGTGATTAATTGTGATATATTGATTAGTGCAAATCAAATTATTTTAAAGGAGAATTTGTACTTATATTTTTTTTATAGTAATAGAAAATAAACTATTTCAATCAACTTTCTTGTAATGGCAAGAAAACTTCCATTTTTCTATATTAATAAAAAATAATCCCATTTAACCTATTTTTATTATAATAGCAAGAAAACTTATATTTTTCTATACTATTAGAAAGTAATCAATCTTTCAACCTATTTTCTTATAACAATAAGAAAACACATTTTTTATATATTAATAGAAAATGGTCAATCTTAATCTATTTTGTTTATAAAAATAAAAAAAATTATATTTTCTTGTAATAGTAGGAAATAACCATTTGAATCTATTTTTTTTAATAATAGGAAAACTTATATTTTTATATAATAATATAAAAATACTATATAATTTTGTCGAACGTATTTCACCATTTTGCTTCTCACAATATTTTTATTTTAAACACCGATAATATATTTGTAGTTCCAAAAAAGCCACAACACAAAATTTAGCAAACTATAAATTTAACTATATTACTATCGTTGAGCTATTTTATATAATTATAGTTACACAAATTTCAAGAGATTAACAACCGCTTTACATAGTTGAATGTAAAGTTATGTTTTGTATGGTTTGATCCAATAATTATTTTGTCGGATATAACAAAAATAATATTTTTAATATTATAGATAACTAGGTTGATTTTAAAATATAAAATCTCATCGAATACACTTGTAAAAGTTTATGTATAATTTTTTTTGTCAAAACAATAGTATTATTTATCCAAAAAATATTCTACTTATTAATTAAAACTTTTAATTTAGTTTGTGTTATATCAATTATAAATGATTAATATTATTATTTAACATAAAAATTATTATATTATAATTTTTAAATAACACGAACATACAAGAGAAAAGGACAATGACAGTATGGGTGGGGGTAAAAATTGAGAAGATGAGATGCAGGGAGGGAGGCGAGGGGGGTGGAGGTATGTTTGTGGTGGGAGAAGGGCATGTTGGCAAGTGGTGGCGAGCAATGGTGGTGGATTTGGATTAGGGTTAGATTAGGGTTAGGGTTAGGGATAGGGGTAGGTTGAAAAAGGGTAATTTAGGGGAAAAAACAAATTTTACTAATGCAACAAGACTAGTTTTTTTGAAGAAAAAATTTAAAATTTGATAAGTATCTTCTATCTTTAATTAATTATAAAAGATAAAACATATACTTTATCTTCGAGTATAATTTTGTTGTGATTTGACCTACCTTTAATTTTTTTTTTTTAGGGTATTGGCAGAGTTTGTTAAAACATGTGTATGCTTATAAGTATTTGTTAGTAGTTTTTGGTTCTAAATAAACAAAAACAATTCTAGGGTATGATATTATACATTTACAACTATAACATATTTTATAAATTTTATTTTAAATTATAATTATATTTTTTTCAATTATAATTATTAATATTTATAATTTTAATTACACCAAATGACCTTAATAAGGTTATGAGTATTTCTCTTAGCTCTAATTTATTTTTTAGCCCATTAAAAATGGAAACTTTATTTCCTTCAAAGAAAAGTACTTTTTATCCTCTACAAATTCCGAACAGCTCATTCGGCTCTAAAAATAGCTTTAAGCCCTCTAAAAATCCTAGATTGCTCATTAGGGCCCTCCAAAAATAATTTTAAGCCCTCTAAAAATTCGAAACAGCTTTTAGGCCCTTCAAAATGACTTTTTAGCTCTCCAAATATGACTTTTAGCCCTTTAAATTAAGGACAGCTCACTCAGGCCCACCAAATTCGTTTAGTTCTACTTTTAAAGGCCCAAAACTTGACAGCCATATTGCATTACTGAGAAGATGCCCAATAAGCTCCTGGTCCAAATCTTGTTAAAATTTTCCGAAACCAAGTCTTAGTTTAAAGTGGTTTTAAAATACGAACTTTCAGCTAAAGATTCAAAAAAAAAAATTTTAATGTGTAAAATTTATTAATAAAATTTTTAACGCGTGAGGTCTAATCAATTACAACACAAATAAATTTAACACAAACAGATAAATTTATATGTAATATATTACAGATAAATTTATCTGTTGTTTTTTTTCTTCTAACACTGACAAATGTTAGATAGATAAATTTATCTGTTAAATCAAATAAGTACAAGTAACCGATAAATTTATATATTTCGTAAAATAAGCACAATTTGCTAAACAGATAAATATGTCTGTTTATTTCTAGTAATGCATTTGATTGACAGATAAATTTATCTGTCAATCGAATGTTCATTTCTAAACACAATTTACATGTAATGCATTTGATTTAACAGATAAATTTATATGTATGTATTACATATAAATTTATATGTCGTTTTTTTTTTTTCTAATATTGACAAATGTTAGACAGATAAGTTTATCTGTTAAATCAAATAAGCACAAGTAACCAATAAATTTATATGTTTCGTGAAATAAGCACAATTTGTTAAACAGGCAAGTTTATCTGTTTATTTCTAATATTGACAAATGCTAGATAGATAAATTTATCTGTTCTCTTATAACATTGATAAATACTAGACAGATAAATTTATTTGTCTGCTTATTTATACAAGGCAGATAAATTTATATGTGTTTTCTACGTGTTTTGAAAAGGTACAGTGTTCTTCATACAGATAAATTTATTTGTGTGTTTTATACGTGTTTTGAAAAGGTAAAGTGTTCTTCATAGAGATAAATTTATCTGTCTGTTTATTTATACAAGAAAAATAAATTTATCTGTGTATTTTATACGTATTTTGAAAGGTACAATATTTTTTATACAGATAAATTTATCTATATACTTATTTGTACAAGACAGATAAATTTATCTGTATATTTGAAAAATTGCACAGATAAATTTATCTGTTCAAACGTCTAACTAGATTTTGCGCGTTAAATTTTTTTATAATAAATAAAAAATAAAATCAACACTATTTTAAAAACTTAAAACTAATTATTCGTTTAAAAAATGCTAGTTGACTTGTAATATGTAAGAATTACCATTTCACCTCTTCACCTTTTCATGCCATTATTGGATATGTAAAATAATAACGAAAAACCGTAAAAAGTTACTTTTTGGGTCTTTTTAAACGAGATAAACGAGCTTCTTTGTTTTTGTATTTTTTTTTCCAATTCTTAGGCAAAAATATAACTTGCCAAACAAGGAATTAGAGAACTTCAATATAAAACATCAATCCATTCAAATCCTAACTAAACTATTAGCATTTGGATAATTTATATATTTTTTAGACCTTTTTAATCTTTTAGCCAAATTTATTTTACTTTCTCAGTTCACATGGACGACAACAAAATAACTAAAATTTTTGATCAAATTATAAAAAAAACACAGTTTTTTGGAATATTCTAAAACTTTTTCATTATTTGATATTTTTTTTAATAATAGAAGAAAGTAAAATTTGACCAAAGAAGAAATAAGTAGCATAAAATAATTAAACAAGTCATTATTTTAAATCCAACAAGTCACTAAATGAGCTATTTTAATTTTTCAAAATGTATTAACTATAAAATTGAAAAAAAAAATTGAAATCAAAGTTATATTATTATCTCCTTGAAAGTTCAAAAGATGATGATGTAAGGAAATTGAAACTCGGACCGCCTACGGAAGTATTTTGGAAGGATAGGCCCATCACGGCAACGACGGGCCGTAGATAAGTGGTACCCATAATTTATTTATTATATTAAAGAAGAGTACTTATATTGTGTTCTTTAAAATTAAAATTGTGTAGATTTTATTTTATCCAAATTGTTCTTTTTGTTAATTAATTTTTTTAAAAGATATTATTATATTTTTAACTCCAATGTTTTAATCCAATCTTTTTAGAATTTATATTTTTTTTCAACATTCAAAATTCAATATGTAATAAAGTGTTAAAAGAAAATTGGTTAAAAATTAAAATTAAAAGTAACTTAAACTTTGAATTCTAACATTATATATATTTTTTTCAACTTTTAAATTTCAATTCAAACCTCATAGTTGATGACTCTATCTAGTATCTACCCAACAACTTATCATATAGGTCAACTATTAATTCCTATTTCTCAAAATATTTTTAAAAACTTATTAACTAATTAATAAAGGAATTTATTAATTACAGTTTCTTTAAACGTTAAAAACTCTTTTTGTCCCCTTTCCTAATCAAATACATATTGAGTTTTTTTTTTTAAATATTTTTTTTTTGGTCATGGGTAGACCCATAATTTATAAAATTCTAAAAATATTTACAAAGAGGAAATCACCTTTATAATAAAAAATGTTTTCCTAAAAAATAGTTTATTAATAATAATACGTTGGATATAAGAATATAACTCACAAAAAAAAAATAGTATCCACTAAATAATTATGTCAGTTTTTTATGACCATGATATTGTGTTTTTTTACTTAGTGTTGTTTGAATTTTGATGTACTGACTAATTCAAATTTATATATGCATATAGAAAAATAATCACTGAATATGCACATAGAAAAAAACATTCACCGCAGAGATAGTTGGTGCCTAATGTTCCTTCCTTCCATGTAAGATTCACTATTAAATATAAGGTCTCATATGATTGTGTGACTAAAAATAAGTATGAATTATTAGCAATCTCTTTCCTGCTTTACAACTTTTTACTCTTATAAAATCTGACAAAGATTTTATTTTGTGGATCAATAATAGGTTTATAAAAATGTTTCAAATCGTTTATTTCATAAATTCAAGAGAATAAAACAATATATGCAAAAAAATATATCTAGTTGGACCACGATAAGTACATGAACAAATCACATTTATTTGACAAAATAAATGGTTTTGCTTTAAAATATAATCTTTGATTTTAAACTGTTATTTTTTTGAGAATTTCAATTAAAGGTTTAAAAAAATAAGTTTTAACGCGCAAGGTCCATCAACAAAAATTTTAACGCAAAATATCCTGTAAATTTCTAAATTTATATGTTTTGCATAACAAAGAAATAAATTTATCTTTTGATATTACATATTTTGAAAAAATACATATAAATTTATTTGTATTTTTTATACGTGCTTGCAATAAGACAGATAAATTTATTTGTATTCTTTATATGTACCTTTAATAAAAGACAAATAAATTGATATGTATTTTTTTATATATATTTTGAAAAGACACAGATAAATTTATTTGTTCTAAGGTATTTTTGTTTTAAAAGCACATTGCGCATTAAAACTTTTATGCGAATGAATTTTACTCGTTAAAAAATCTTATACTGGATGAAAAATAATAAATAGCTTATAAATTGAACTATTCGCTAATTATTTGTATTTTTTTTATAAGAAAACATAACTTGTCCATGTACCTATTAATATCCAAATATGTTAAATTCTTGCACAGAAGATATTCGCTATGAGGCATATGAGATGAATGGTTTAGATAGTCGCCGTGAAACCACCTCAAACCGGAAAAAGTAGGTAAGAAGACTTTGAGAGGGGGTTTTACCCATATGTATATACATGCTACATTTATAATAAAGTATTTTCATTTTTTATAAATGCACTTTATCTGCATTATGTCTTGAGTTATAAAAATGTCCATTTATTTTATAATTTTGATTTTTTTTTAAAAAACTACTCATATAAAAATTATAAATTATAAGATTATTTGTATACCTTCAGCTAATGACAAAAAATATATTTTTACCCAAAAGAAATATAAAAATCACTTAATATTAATAAGAGAAATTTTAGTAAAAATCCTTTTATCAATTGAAAAAAGAGTTTTAGTCCCAAAACCTTCTTTTTCATGTTTTCAGTCCCCAATGATATTTTCTGACCAAAATGCCCTCAACGTTTCCAAATTTTTTGATTCCATGAGCCAAAATTTTCAAAATTTTTGCAGAATCGATTTGAAAATGGGAATAAATCTCGGCGATTATCAGTCGTGTACTGGTTGAAAGCAATCGCCATCAGCGAAATCACCATCGTCGCCAACCTCCTCACCGCTGTCTTCAGCCGCCGCGTGCTCCAGCTGCCAATCGCCATCACCACGGCCACCGTCGACACCATAAACTTTAACCCCAGCCACCACAGCCACTCGCCGACCACCACCAGCCCTCCGTTGGTCTTCGCCGCGTACTATCACCGGCGTGGTTTCTACAGAGGAGGAGGGGGATTTGTTTGGGTTGCGTTTCGACTGAATATGTTTAATTGTATCAGTTGGTTTGAGCTGAATATGTTTAATTGTATCAGTTGGGTGTTATTTATAATTGTATCGGTTGGATCGTCTCAGCTGAATGTTCGATTTGAAGTGATAAATGCATCGGTTGTAAATCGTATCATGTGAGTGTTCTTGTAAAAATTTCTATCTTAATTGTAATTTTCACAACTGATTAAATTTTAAAAGTATTACTTGAAAATTGAATAGTGACCTTGTGATAAATGTATATGTTGTAAATTGTATCAGTTGGATGTTTTGGGCTGAATATTTAACTTGGAGTGATAAATGTATCAATTGTAAGTTAAATCAATTTGGTGTTCTTGCAAAATTTTCTGTCTCAGTAGTGAATTTTTCAAGTGATGAAATCCTAAAAGCATTACTTGAAAAGTTGTGGGTTTCTGGCATCATATTCTTTTTTAATTTTTTATTGAACATTTATATATATATATATATATATATA
>JAOTRH010209135.1:0-10954 GCA_034768845.1 Heliamphora exappendiculata | reverse complement strand
GGTGGTGGTTTTGGGAAATACGATGATTTTGAAGGCGATTTTAAATACGTTTTTGGAATAGGACAGTAGTTTTTATTAAATTGAATAAAAATTGTAACGATTAAGATATTTTTGATGTTAAAATTAAATATAATAAAATATTAATATAATTTTTAAAACTACATAAAATTTCTATTTTTGTTGAAAACCTCATAGTTCAGTAATTTACCCAAACTTTTATTATTATTATTATTTTCTTTTGGCTTTAACAATATGCTGTGCTATGGAATCTTTTAACGGTGCAGACATTAAGAATCTTAAGAAGCCCTTGGTTGCTGGTGCACCTCGGGGTCTTGAACTGGCTCACCGCCGCCCCATTCCCGACGAAATAATCCAGAATCTTCCGGAAAGTTCCTATCTCCACGACCCGGAGCTCCAGCGGCCCGATCGAGTTGGTCCTCCGGGACACCACGTAGCCGTGGTCCACGAACGCGGCGTCCATTTCCCGGCAGCACTTGCTGAGGACTCGGTCCTCCACTTCCCCCTTGATCTCCCAGTAGATCACGTAGTGGCCCGGGTGGCTCGCCACGTCGGCGTGGCTCGTGAAGTCCACCAGCTCCGCCGCCCTGGCCTTCGCCGCCAGGATTTGGGACCCTCTTTCCACCACCATTTGGATGTCTTTCTCGGTGTTCTTGTCGATGTTTACTGTTAGGATTAGTTTCCGACGGCATATGAAGTTTAGTTTGGGCGTGGATTTGTAGAATCCGGCGACTTCGACGACGTCGCCGAGTCTGTACCTGTAGAGCCCTGAAATTGGAGGAGTGGAGAAAGTTTATTATTTTATTGAAAAGGTTGTTAAAACATTGGTTTTGTTTGGAATAATTGTTTTTTTTTTTTAAGAATATTTTAAAAATTTTAATCGAATTATATTTTTGAGTTATTTTATCAAGAAGAACAAAAAAATAAATATCTTAATCAAAATAATTAAAATATAAAAAGTTTAAAAAAATAGAAAAAGTGAAAGCAAATTAATAAACTAAATTTGACGTTGCTTATTTTTATTTTCAGTAAAAAAATTTTATTATTTGAATAAGTTTTTTTAATTTTTTGATTTATTTCGTCGAGATAATTAAAAAAAATAATATTTTAATTAAAATAAAATTTAAAAAATAAAAATAAAAATAAACAAAGAAATTTAAATTTAGCCCAAACCAAGCTATTTCATTAACTAAGTCTATGTTTAATATAGTTTTTTTTATAAAATTTTTGTTTAAAAGTTTTAAAAAATTCACTTATTTAGCTTTCTATTATAATTAATTGACATTTTTTAAATATATTTTTTCATTTATTTTTTAAAAAAAATCAAAAAATTTTAAAAAAAATTAAGCCAAAGCTAATAGTCCATTTGAAAACTTAGAAAAAAAAAGAAAAAAAATTACTTTTGAGTAATACGAGGAAAAAAAAAAGTGTTGCTGCTTTGAAAGGTACTTTGCTACCGTTACAAGTGTTGTATAGTTATTTGGTTGGTATAAACCAAATCAAATTATACCAATAAGTTAGAGCCAATTATATTCGATTAATTTTAATAAATTTATATTTTTTTAATATAATATTTTATGTTAATTTAAGTTTATTTTTCTGTTTAGTTTTTTCTTATGTTTTTTTTAAATTCACATAACTTAATTAGTATTTGTGTGTGTTTATTGGTTGTTGGAATTGCCAAAAATTATAATTTATAGCTTTTTTGTTATTAATTTTACTAATACTATATATTTTTGAAAAATACTAATCATTACTTATTGAACGATAAATAATGAATATATAATGTATAAAAATTTATTCAAAGTGTATTAATATTTGTAAAAGTGATAAGTTCCACCTCTAAAAGTATTTTGATAATAAAAATAATTTGTTCTTATTATTTCATTAATCACCGCCTATTAGACGGTTGTTAGCATGACTCTATATTTTTATTTATAAAAACAATTTATATTATAAATTATAATTATTTTTAATTCAATAAATAACTAATTTTAACTATAAATTAATATTCTTTCCAAACACTTGCATTTTTTATTATAAATTACGATTATTATTTTTTTAACTACTATATATAAACTATTAATTTTAGTAATCTCACCGTATTTTTACGATCTAAACAAAAAAAACCTTACTGTTTTCAACAGAGGTCACAAACAGTGCCTTGATTATCCGGTTGTACGAGATTGCTGATTTTTAATCTAACAGTTTGAAATTGATGCGGATGATGTCGATGGCAGTGGATCTTCTACAAATCTGATGACCCTCCATGATTTTTGATCCATTTGTACAATTGAAGACAAGGCGCCGTTTGGATTGGCTTATTTTTCTTTATTACAAATTATTATTTTAGTGAAGGCAAAAAATAAAGTATTTTTTCATTTCATGGAAAACTAATTTATTTCTGTTTTTTTGTGATTTTTTTATTGTTAGTGATTTATTTTTAATTTTTAAGTACTTTTATGTTAAATTACTATAACACGGGTAATTATTAAAAATAAAATTTAAACTAAAAATAGAAAATAACTCCAAAAAAATATCAAATTTTTTAAAACCAAACAAAGTGTGTTTCGCTTTTGTTTGGACTAAAAAGTTTTTTTTTAGCATATGAAATGAAGTTTTTTTCATTTCATATGAATATTTTTTTATTTTGTTTTTCTTTTATAGTTTCTTTTAATGGAGGATTTTAAAGGGTATGCCGATTAGGGTTAATTTTGAAAAAAAAAATTATTAAAAAGCAAAAAATTTAGAAAAAAAGCCAAAAAAGTTCGTTAAGTTGCCTTCTTATAAGAATTTTCTTTGGAAGTTTTGATAAAAACAAAATTAGTCCTCACTACTTTAAAAAACTGACTAAAAATAAAAAAAACGTAAAAAAAAAATAGTCCAAATACATCGACCATACCTGTGAAAGTAGTGAGGACGAGCTCATACTGCTGTCCAACTTCCACTCTGGACAGAGGAACCGGGTCGCCTTCCACGAAGTCATCATCGCCCGACCCGAAACCCTGGCTCCGCAACTGAAGCGGTATAAACTCGAAGTAAGAAAAAGTGGGCACAACCGCGAACGTCACGTTTTCGGGCGGAGACGAAGGATCCATGTTCACCCCGATCCAACTCTCAGTTGACCCGTAATCGGCGCTCACCAGCGGCAACTCCCCCGCGTAATGCCGGAGCTTCTTCAAGTACGGCTGCATCGACCCCGTCAAGATCGAACACACGTACTTCGCGTTCGGCCACAGCTTCGGAATCACCGCGAACCACCCCTCCCTCTCCGCCTCCTCGCAGGCCGCCGCCACCCGCGCGGCCATCTCAGGCGCCGGCGACACTACCTCGGAGACGGATTTCCTAACTTTTGGGGAGGTGATCCGGGGGCTGAGAGTGCCGTCTCGGATGTCGGGACAGAGGTCTTTCCAGATCTCTTCGAAGGATCGGAAGGCCTGGACGAGGGTGTAGGCGAAGGTGGAGGCGATGAACTCGACTTGGTCGGAGAAGAAGAGGCCGAGGAGGAGGTGGCAGTAGTTGGATTGCTTGAAGTCGCCGCCGGAGATGACCTCCTCCGGGCTGCAGGTGAAGGATTTGGTTTGTTGCTGTCTGATTTTGAATTCTTCGCTCGCGAAAACGTGGGTTGTGGCGGTTCCGACCGTTACGCCGCCTTTTGTTTTGAACAGCTTGCTGCTGTAGATGAACTCCAGGATCTTGCCGCCTTCCCTTATTGGGTAAACCCTAATACAGTAATACGCAGAAAACATCTTCTGAAGGCCCCGTTTGGCATCGTAACTTATTTACTTATTTTCGGTTCTTTTGTTTTTGTGTTTTCGTCAAAATTCAAATCTTAGTTGTAGATTTTTACTTTTTAATTTCTCTAATCAATACTAATCAAAAGAATAAATTTTTTAATTATGTATAAAAAAATTAAATAAAATCAAAATAAGTTAATAAGTCATATTTATATTTATTTATTTCTTGATTTTAGTGCAATTCTTTTCATTTAATTAAATTATCTTATATTTTCAATTTTTTCCCAAAAAAATATGACCAGATGAAAATCATTTTTTAATGCTTGTTTCTCTTTTGTAAACGAAATCTAAATTCTGAGACCTTTTGTTTTTTTAAACAGATTTATCAAGCACAAATGAAAGACAAAATTTAATGAGGTGGGTCTCACATATATTTGTTTCACATTTGTATTTGAATCTATGAAACAGAACTGTGCTTGGGTTTAGGATCACTAAAAAATTAATTTTTTTTTATGTCAAAAAATTAGTTTTTAAGTTATATAGTGTTTAATAATCTTAATAATTTTTTGAACTTGTTTTTACAATAAAAAAGTCCATACATTCAAACACAGTAACTTTAATTTTTTAAATAAAATAATTATAATACATTCAATTAAAAATTGTACTCCTCATAATAAAAAAAAACCATGCCAATATCCATTATATCCTAAAAATATAAAGTAGGAGCATAATACACATTTTAACAAAACACAAATACGAAACAAATCTACCTAAATAAATTATCACAAACACTTAAACTTTTTTTAAAACTTTTATAAAGAAAACTAAATATGTTCAAAATTAAGCCTTTTGGACATCCAAAACATTACATTCGCCTCGTATAGCTAAACTTGCTTATTTGTTTATAAATAAATTTGACTAAGTTGACTTTTTATTTTTTAGTGAATTTTTTTTATTATTTAGTTAAAATTTTATATTTTTTAGACTCTTCTCATTGAGACGAATCGAAAAATTAAAAAATTTTGATTAAAATATTAAAAAAATTTTAAAAAGACAAAAATAAGCAAAAAATAAACAAATAAACCAAATAAACAAGTTTATAAGTATAATAAGCAAATAAGCTAATAAGCAAGTTCACCAAACGGGGCCAATGATATCATTTTTGCTTACATGAGAGAGAGAGAGAGAGAGGAAGGTGTTTGACTAAGTTTTTAGTCATTTTTTAGTTTTTTGCTATGAATTTTATTAATAAATTATAATTTTTTTTAGACATTTATAATTTTGTTTGGCATTGTTAAAACTAATAGTTTATGAATTGTAACTTGTAATAAAAATGGTAAGTGTTTAGTTAATATATTAACTTAAAGTTGAAATAAAAGAAAAAAACTTATAAAAATTGTAGTAAAAAGTTAAAAATTGGATAATTTTTTTTTGCCAAACACCCGAGAGAGAGAGAGAGAGATGAACCTTGATCTATAAGCTGCTGCCAATCTGAAAATATGAAGAGTGGTCTTGGAGCTATGGCTAGTAAATGGTACGTACTTCTGTCGCCCTTCTGTGGTTCCTGAGCTGCACAAGTAACCATACAAATCTTTTAAGGTGGTGTTCGACAAGATTATTATTAATAATTTATAAATTATATTTTATTAAAAAAAATATAAAAATATAATAAAAATTATAATTTATAATTAAAAAAAATTATAAATTATAGCAGAAATTATGAGTGCTTAAAAAAACTCATAACTTATACTTAAAATTAATAATAAAAAATTAAAAATTATTAGTAATAATATTTTTAAATATTTTAAAAAAAAAATACATTGTACATAAACAATTAATTAGAAAAATCACATAAAGTTAAGCTTGCCTATTTATTTATATTAAAATTGATAAGTACCGTAAATTTTAATGCAAATAAATAATGAAAATTTAATTTTTATAATTAGTCGTGGTTGGTTGTCGTTGTATTAAATTCTCCATATTGGCATTCGTCAGAGCAATCTCATAGTTCTTCTGTACCACTTTCAAAAGTCCCATTTTGGAATTTTTTTAATAATTGTTTTTTGTGTTCAATGATTTTTGAATTTTAATTTAGATTAATATAATTTTTAGATTAATCTTGTTTTGAAAAAATAGAGAAGTAAAGCAAGTTGATAAAAAAATAAAAAATCAAACAAAGTGAAAAAGCAGTAAAAATATATGTTTTTTTGGGAGTTTATTTATATTCCTTAATTTTAGTTAAAAAAATACTTTTTAGATTCATTGTAATTAAATAAATAACGAAGGTTAAAAAATTGATTACAATATAAAAAAAATCCAAAAAAAAAAAACAATGAATTTCTTCTCTCTTTTTTTTCTTTTCAAAGGCTGCCATAATTAGCTAGACCAAAGAGAAGCTAATTACAAAACAGCCATGAATTAAGTGTTCCAAAAGATCATAAATTAGAAAAATGCTTAGAACACAAAATCAACTACGAAAATTATCACCAAAATTATAGAAAGAATGAACCTTTTCCATCCAACTTGCAATGAAAAATACAAAAGAATTGCCAAAATCTAATTTCTCTAATTGGTCTGTCTTTAAATTATGTATATGTATATTATTATTGTAAGAGGAAAAAAAAGGAGAATTAAGAGAAAACCTAGAATCTTGTTTCCAATTTCTCTTAATTTCTTCTTTTTCTTCTTCTTCTTCGATTATACGCACAGATTCAAAAAAAACATAATTAATTATAAATTAGTGTTTTTTTTAACGATGAGAACATATTTTCTTTAAATAATAACACATTAATTTTTTTTAAAAAAATATTAACTTGTGATTAGATCTGTAATTAAAATCTGTGTACTGAGATTCGGAAAGAAAAGGAGGGAGGCAACGAGCTACCTTAAGGAGAGAGTAGTTATGGGTTGTTGAGTGAGTAAAGGAGAGGTGTCCCCATCAGCTATTCTCTGTAAGTAAGGCTCCAAATCTGCATGGGAGGCAAGAGGCACCAAAGTTGTGTAAACTGATTCCAATTCCCTCGCTCCCATCTCCTCAACGTTGCCCATCTCTCCCAACCATCTCTTCAGGTACTCCGCGCCCCAATTCAGTTCCAGTATCCGCCGGAGCGTCTCCGCCTGCACTTCGCCGGCGTTCTCCGCCACTTCTTCGAACCAACTGATGATTCCGTACTCTTCATCGTTGCTCTTTTCACTCGCCGCCCCTTCCATTTTTTCACCGGCCACCTTCCACAACGGCCGCCACTTCTCTGCAATCTCTCTCTCTCTCTCTCTCTCTCAAAATATCTATATATAGGAGCTCATGTGATGTAAGAACTCCTTGGCGTGCTAATTTGATTATCCTTACCTTTAATTTGCTTGTCCTTATGTGAAAGCAAAAAAAAAAAATTTTATATTTAGTTATGGGTCGTATCAACTGATATGTAACCAAGTTAATATTTAATAAAATTTTAAACTTTTTGATACTAATATATATTAATGTATTAATACGATATTATTTGATATTGACAAATAAATAATTAAATTATCGATATATCAAATGCGATACTCTTTCCTCATCATTGACATATAATAAAATATTTGAGTTATTATTAATAATTGAGTTTAAAATTTTAATTACATTATTAAATTATTTATTTAAATTATTATGTCAGTAATTTAATTAAGTCGATCATTATAGATGATATTAGAGATAATTTTAATTCTATGAAAATTATGATATTCTATTTTATATTAATAAAATATAAAAAATAGAATGGTACTACATGCACTATTTAACTACTAGGACGAATGGTGGTAAATTATTAAAATTGGTGAGAGCAGTGACCAGGACACTTATTAAAAAGTGTGATAAGAGCACAATATTGTATATTTTGGCATTTATTATTAGTTTTATTTTAAAATTTAAAATGCTATAACTTTTATTACATATATTAATTTTTATGAAATTCAAAATTTTAAACTATCTATTAAAATTATTATTATTAAAACTAAAAATAATTTTTAAAAAAATAAGGCCTCATTTGGTAAAAATGATTATATATTGACTTATTGGGAATGAAATAAGTTACTTTCATACTTTGTCAAAAATTTTATGAATCTTTTTTTTCTTCAAATAAGTTACTCGACAAGTTTAATATTTTAGTTTAAAGTGAATTTTTTAACAAATTAATAAGTTAATTTTTAACTCTAATATTTTTTATTTTTATATTTTTAGTCAACTATAATACAGTAATTATTCTCTCACCCTATTCTTGTTCCCAAAAAAATCATAGTGTGGGCATTATTTTTCTTTTATTTTTTTCTTCTTCTTTTATTTTTTAAAAGTTAAACAAAAAAATATGATTATACACTTTGCTTTAAGTTATGGGAAATTTATCACACACATAAAGTGATATTGAGATATTTTAGCATATTTTTAAAATTTTAAAAACTAAATTTTGAGATATTTTTAAAATAAAAATAAAAATATTGATGTAATTATTTTTTTAAATACACGGGTGCACTAAATGAGAAATATCTCATGTCTTGCATGAAGATACGAGAAAATTCTCATATTATGTATCATAATGAAGATAAAATATTATACTATTGTGTTTTGAAAAATACATCAAAAAAATGCACAAAAAAATTAGATTTTGAATATAAAAATTGCTTATATTGTGCATCAAGGTATAAAGATTTTACATTGTGTTAGAAATTTTATCAACATTGAGTATGAAAAACTTCACATTATGTTGAAAAATTTATAAACATTAAAAAGATTTCATAATATTCTATAAACATTGAAATTTGATTACACTTTCTTAAAATTATTCTCTCTCTATCTTTTTTTCCCTTCACTTTTACAAATATCAATCACTTAATTCGGTATTTATATAATTATTCATATCATGCATGAAAAAGACTGCATAATGCTAAATATTCTATAAATATTGAAAGCTGTTTATATATGACTGCTCATGTTACTCAAACATAAGAACAATAAAACTAAAAAATTTATGAGAAATTTATGTTTGGCATCAAAGGTATAAAAAATTCCTCATACTTTGTCTTAACATAAAAATTGAGAGATTTCTCATAATTTTGAAAATTTTATAAACATTAAAATTTTTCTCATATATGAGTACTCATCTTACTCAAAATTAAGAAAATAAAACTAAAAGAAACAAACGTGAGAGTTGTTTCTCATACTCGGCATGAAAAGTATGATAAATTTTTCATATCCTTTATTTAGATAATAATTAAAAGAATTATTAGTGTAATAGAAATTTTATAAATATTAAAAATTTTACTCAAAATTAAGAACAAATCTAGGAAAAAAATGAATGATAAAATCTTCATGCTCAACATCAAAAGTATGAGAAATTTTTCAAAAATTGAAAGATTTCTTGTATTACTAAAATTTTGAAAAAATAAAATTTATATATTTCTCATTTTTGAAAATAGTAACAAAAAATATTAATGTAATCTAATTGTTAAATACATAAGTGTTCGTACATGAGAACATTTCTCAAATACTTCACCAAAATCTGCATCATGGTGAAAATAAAATATTACAGTATTGTATTTGAAAACATCAATAATAAATTTATCAAAATTTCTTACGCATAGGATTTGGTTTTTCATACTCTACATTGAGTATGAAAAAACTCCGTTAAAAATCTCATAAATCTTAAGAAACTTTTCACAACAATAAAAAAAAATTGTTTGAGAAATTTGTTAATAATTGACATTTTTTTTTTATACACGAGTGCTCATTTTTATTTAAAATTAAAATAGTAAAATTTTAGATCGAATCTTTGGTTGCATGTGGGGAACTTTGACTATTTACTCCTAAAAATTAGCTAATAAGTATCGATTGCACTTAGATATTATATTTCTTACATTGAAAGTGAAGTTTGTAATTCTTGATTATTGTAGCAGATTTTTTAAGTAATAATAGAGAATAAATAGTAAAAAAAAATTTAACATTAACGGAGAACTTTCTTTTATAAAATTTCACTAAATAAATAATTTTTTCTTCAATTATGCAGTTGTTAACTGTTGATTTAATGGTTTTGGCATTCAATAGAGAGGAAATTATCAATTTTTTATGTTTTCTGTTCTTAATTTTTTGAAACTTTTAAATTTGAAATTACAGTAAAATTTGACTATTAAATACATGGAACATAATATTTTTTAAAATTAGATACAAGTTCTATTTGGTAGATATGGAGGAGAGAATTCTAAAATACTATTTTTTTTTAAAAATAATATGTATATCAAAAGTTATAATATTATAAATTTCAACTTTTAATGGATACTTTGATTTCAGAAAAAAAGTAAGTAATTTTTTATTATACACATCAATTTAGTGGTGAGATTTTAAATGGGCACTCATAATAGTTTTCTTAGGCTTGACAGATTCACTTTTGGTATTTTTAGTTAAAAAAGTTGAGAGTCAACATAATTTAAAAAAAAATTAAAAAGTTAAATCAAAATATTTGAGCCTCGTTTGATAACGTGGCTTTAAGCATGCTTTATGTTTAAAGTCGGTTTAAAATAAATAAATAAAAAGTTTGTTTTGTAAATTATATATAAGGGTGATTTTAAGCTTAAAATAATAAATCAAAAAATTTTGTCTTAAAGTTACTTTAACTTTAAGCTAATAGGCAAAAAGGGAAAAATACAAAAAAGTTTAAGTCAGAAGGAAGTTGTTATATTTTTTTAAATTATTCTTACATAATTTTATATTTAATAATGATTTTGTTGGATAGATTTCGACGAGTAAATTTTTTAAAAATAATTTTTATAAAAAATAGATATGTATAATAAAAATTATGATATTTATTAAAAATATATAAAAATATTTTACATAAAAAAGTAAAAAGATTAAAATCAATAAGTAAAAAGGCAAAAAGTCGAGGTTAGAAACGATACTTAAATCATTTTTTAGTTTTAAGCAAAAAGATAAAAAATTCAATTTTAAGTTGAGATGCCAAACGAGGCCTTATTCATAGAATAAGTTGTTTAAACTCCTACTTCATTATGAAAGATCATAATACATACTTGATAACGTGTTTACTACTATTATCAATTATATATAATTATAATGATCAATGATATATGTTAGAATTAGGCAACCCAAGAGGGGGGGTGAATTGGGTTTCTTTACTAGCAAAAGAGATTTAACAATCTTTTTCAGGAAACCTTTTAAT
>JAOTRH010209124.1:0-10954 GCA_034768845.1 Heliamphora exappendiculata | reverse complement strand
ATTTCATGTGTTGGCATCATTGTATACCGTGGTTTGTATTTTGGAATGTATGACTCTTTGAAGCCAGTGATCCTCACCGGGAAATTGCAGGTTAGTGGATTATTTTGGGGCTTCATTTAATTGTGTTTATTAGTTCTAAAAGAAACTGAGTTTGTGATGATGCTTGTTATCTGACTCCACCCTAATGGTTCTTAGCTTTTTAACACGTCATTCTAGAATATATTTTTTGTTAATGATGCTAATATTAACAGTGAGAAAAACCTTTCTATTGTGAAATCTTGGTCACTTGCATCTTGGACCAATGACTGTTGATTCATCATTCAAGTAGAAGTTTCCCCAAATGGGAGGACTAGTGAATTATATTTATAGCGCTATATTGAATGCGGGATGTTTATTTTATATGGATGGTTTTAGAATTTTGTTCAATGCTAATTGTGTTCTCATATTGGCATGTGTTTTGGTGATTTCAGGATAGCTTCTTTGCTAGCTTTGCTCTTGGTTGGGTTATCACAAATGGTGCCGGCCTTGCTTCGTACCCAATTGACACAGTCCGCAGAAGAATGATGATGACTTCCGGTGAAGCTGTCAAGTACAAGAGCTCGATTGATGCATTCTCTCAAATCCTTAAGAACGAGGGTCCCAAGTCTCTTTTCAAGGGTGCTGGTGCTAATATCCTCCGTGCAGTTGCCGGCGCTGGTGTGCTCGCCGGTTACGATAAGCTTCAGTTGATTGTGTTCGGAAAGAAGTACGGTTCTGGCGGGGGCTAATTCGTCAAATCATTGGCGGTACTCCTCTGAACTTCATATTCCTAAAGATGGTGATGAAAATTTTTTTGCAGTTTAAGTTTGCCAATTCATCCAACTCAGTTCTTACGCATTTGAATAACCAAATTTAGAGGGGTTTATCTCCCAAACATTGTTTTCTCAGGAATTTTAAGTAACCAAGGATACTTGTAATTGGAGAGTTTACCGTTGGGCCACCTGGATACGAACATTTTTACAAGTATATTATTGCTTTTCGAACCCTTCACCATTTGGAGGATTTATTTAATGCTTTGCTGCATAAATTCGATTTGCAGGTGTTTGTTGTTGTTTCCTGGTATCTGTTTTCTATTTATAATAATAAAAACAACATTTTTTGTTTATATTTTTTTCAAACAATATAAATCATGTTTTGTACTTGCACTAGTTTTCAAAAACTTATTTTGAAAACAAAGAAGGGGGAATGGGTGGAGCTGGGAAAAGTCGTTAGAGGTGTTTGATGGTGGCCGATGGGGGCAACCCAATGTAGAGTATTTATCAAAGTTGGTTTAATTTGGGTTTTGATTATGTTTTAATTGGATCTCTTGTTGGTAGACGGTGAAAATGATTTTTTAAGAGTTAATTAAGGTGTTTATAAGCCGTTTCATACACTTTGAGATGTCAAAAAAAAAAAAAAAAAAAGGGGGGGGTTTGGTTCTTGGGTTCATTTATGTTCAATTGAGGGCGGGGTGGGTGCTTTGGCCAGCGCCAGCATGTTGTTATCCTCTTAGTGAGTTCGTTTTCAAATATATTTTTATAGTGGGATGTGTTTTTAATGCTCTTAATAGATTTGGCTTTAAAATATATTTTTATCTATAATATTGAGTTCATTGAGTTTGCTATCAATTCCAAAAATGAATTTGATATGCTATTGATATGATGCAATCTTATTTAACTATTTTGTTTTTAGAAGTTACACTTACCATCTGAATTTGTAATAAATGTAATTTAATCGCAATAATTGTATATATTTGTATATATTAGATCAATTTTTTGTTTAATATGGATAATAAATTTGAATAAATTTAGTTATAAAAAGATATTTAAAAACTAAATCATTAAAAGGTGCAGCACTATGAGGGCACTAGCCGCTGCCAGAGAGGTCGTTACCTTTTTGTCACTTTGGATTGTGATTTCGGCGGGTTCTTTCACGTTCAATTGAACTTTTTTAGGGAATGGGGAAGAAGCAAGATGTGTTGTGAGTTCAATTAGAATTTAATTAGAGTTCTATAATTTGATAAAAATTTAAGTTGTTTATTATTTTTTAGCTAATTGAGTAGTTAATTTTGTAAAAAATTAGGTCAATTAAGCATTGATAGTCATATTATCTAAATATATTTGTTTTGTACTTTATTTTAAAAATTTTATAAGTCAGGTGTTTTTTAAACTAATTGGTCTCGGCCATACCGCAATCGATGTTCTATTAATTTTTTTTTAAAAAAAAATTATTATTCAGAATTTAAAATAATAAACAATTCTAATAAAATTTTAAGACCACTATTGAGTTCTCTGACTAAACTCATTCCATATCCTACTGTGACAAGCTGGCACCCCCGTTCCTCTAACCCATTCCTCTTTTTTAGTAACTTTTATAAATAATTAATTATAAATGTACAAAAGAAATTTGTGAGCAAGCCAAATATTATAATTAATGATAAGCGAGTTTATAGAAAATTTGATTTCAATATATGTTTTTCCTAGATTTTGAAGAATTTCTTTATATTATATTAGATTATAAAAAATATTTCTCACAACTTTCACTTATCATTTCTGAAGGTTTTGTTTTTGTTACAAGAAAATGATTCGCCGTAAAAGACAAAATTATTTTTAAAAAATAATTCCATTATGTGTTTTGTTTGTAAGAAAGTTAGATAAGAATTTAGGCCTTGTTTGGAACTTGATTTTAAGGTAGGTTTTTTTGTTTAAAGTTATTTTAAATTAAAAAAATAAAAAATTCGTTTAGTAAATCGTATAAGCGACTTTAAGTTAAAAGACAATTGGCCCCGTTTGGGTAAATTGTTTATTTGGCCTATTTAGTCTCAATTAATCAACTTTGTTTGATATGCCAAATAAGTAAGATTTAAGTCAGTAAGTTTAATAAGTAAAATTTAAGTTAAGATTTAGTCAAATGTATTTACTTATTTAAGCCAATAAGTAAATATGAGCAAATAAATTACTTAAAAGCCAAGTCAGCCAAATCAATTTGCTTATTTATATTTTTGTTTATTTTACAATAAATAAATAAGCAAAGAAGTCATTTATCCAAACGGGGCCAATAAGTCAAAAAAGCATGACTTAAAATGACTTTAAGCAAAAAAATAAAAAACTTGGCTTAAAATTGTTATAATTTTTTTAAATTTATTTTGAGATAGTTATATATTAAATATGAATTTTGTTTGATAAATTTTGACGAGTTAATTTTAAAAATATAATTTTTTATAAAAAATATGTATATTATAAAAGTAAAGATATTTTTAAAAAATATAAAAAAAATTATATAAAAAAATAAAAATAAAAAATAAAAAAATTAAAAACTCTTGAATTTTCAAATGAGACTTTTTAACGTCTTAAAATTTTAAGCATAAAGACTAAAAGTCCGATATAGCCGGTTGCGAAAGAAGGCTCAAGTTTTAATTTTTCAAAATACCTAATTCAATATTTTTTACTCAATCAATTTTATGAAAAGCGGTTTTTTTTTTGCAAGAATAATATTATGAGTATTTAAAATAAATTGTGTTTTGTAACTAAAAGTTAATAGTATTAAATTTGTCAAACACTTACTCCGATCATTGAACAAGCAATTTTTCTACAAGGGTGAGAGTTTTTCATCTCAAATAAAGTTCTAATTAAAGCCCTGATTGGCAATTTTAATTATTTATTTTTAATTAAAAATGTAAAAAAGTTAAGATTATCTATTTAACAAAAAAGTAAAAAATTAAAAAAATTAAATAAAAAGCACAAACTTTTAAAATATTATTCTATTCAAACTCTCACAACTCTTAAAATACAATAATACTTTTTATTTATAATATATTTATTATCACCACTAATTATATATAATTATTAATATTAAATATACAAAAAGACAAAATTATCTACTTTAATCAAAAAGCAAAAAATTAACTTTTTACATAAATAATTAATTTGGAAAAATTAACTTAAAAATTAAGTTACCAAATAATTTATTTTAAATTTAATTTAATTTTTTAATTAAAAATATAAAAAATAAAATAATTAATTTTTAAATTAGTTGCCAAATGAACCTAAATGATTATTTTGCCCATCTATGTTTGGTGCAAGAATGGAGTCAGAGAAAAGAAGAAAAAAAATCAAAACGAAATTGTCTTCTTTTCGCTGTGTAAGAAACCAAAGCGAAAAAGAAAATCATAACGAAATTGTTTTCTTTTCGGGGAGAAGATTTTCTAATTTCAAGTAGGGGTTTTGGCCAAAAATTTTAAAAAATAAATTTTAACATATAAAGTTTGTAAATAAAAATTTTAATATGTAAAGTCTATTTGCGTAATTATTTTTTAAAATACCTTACAAACAGATAAATTTATTTTTTTTGAATAACAAACAAATAAATTTATTTGTTTAATATGCAAACAGGTTAATTTATCTGTTTGTTTATTTATGTATTACAGATAAATTTATTTCTTTACGTATCGACACAGATAATACAAACAAATAAATTTATTTGTATTTTTATACGTATTTTTAATAAGACAGATAAATTTATCTGTGTTTTTTACATACACTTTTAATATAAGATAGAAAAATTTATTTGTACTCTTTATACATGTTTTGGAAATATATAAATAAATTTATTTGTATTCTTTATACGTGCTTTCAATAGGATAGATAAATTTATCCGTGCTATTTACACGTATTTTTAATAAAAAATAGATAAATTTATCTATATTTTTTATACATATTTTGAAAAGAGACAGATAAAATTATCTGTATTTTTTACACGTATTTTCAATAAAAAAAAGATAAATTTATCTGTATTTTTTATATATATTTTAAAAAAACACAAATAAATTTATTTGTTCTAATGTATTTTTGTTCTAAAAAAAATTTAGTTGTTAAAACTTTTATAATAATAGATCTTACTCGTTAAAAAATCTTATACTCAATAAAAAATAATAAACTGCCTACAAATTAAACATTTTATCAAATTTCCATTTCAAATAACGTTAATTTTGTTTTTGTTTTTATTTTTTTCCTTTACGTGACAAGGATCCTTCTCCACAAAGGTCGCCTTCCGGCCATTCTTGAAAAGTAAAAAAAATTAAAAATGATTTTAAAGTGTTTTTTTCTTTTTTCTCTGCATTGATAAATAATTATTAATTTTAATAACCAAGCATATTTTTTGAAAATATTATAAAAATTCTTTTTAAAATTATATTTTAATTTTCTTAAATATAATTTTTAAAAAATATAACCAATTGATTCTGCCTTCAGGAAAGCTTTTGATTTTTAGTAGTCAAACTTGAATGATTGGACCCAAGAAAAGTGGATTCCAATTCCTACTTTCCAATCAAATGGAGGTACTTTAGCTCGTCGTAGACAATAGTATTCATTTGTGAATTTGGTTTTACGATGATTTTTTAATTTTAAATTATTTTAAATTAAAAAATTAAAAATTTGTTTAGTTGATAAATTAGTGACTTTTAAGTCATTAAAAAAGACAAATAAATTAGATGTAAAATTTTAAGTATGCTCTTATATGTAAAAAAACAAAAAAAGCAAAAATCAAAAAAGTCAAAAAAAAATAAAAAAGGTCAAATAGAAAATTATTATGAAAAAAATCATAAAGACTAAAAGCAAATAGGCTAAAAGCTGTGGATGAAAAACAATTTTTTTTGACTTTTTAAGTTTTAAGCTAGCTTAAAATCGGTAGCCAAACGGATGCTTAGTGTTCGTTTGGCAACTTGGCTTTAAACTAGTTTTTTGGTTTTAAGTCATTTTAAACCCAAAAAATCAAAAGTTTATTTGGTTAAAAAATTAGTAATTTTTAAACTACCAAAAGGGTCAAATAAATTGGATGTAAAATTCTAAAATTACCTTTTAACCTAAATAAGATTTTGCCAAACAAAAAAGTAGAAAAGTCAAAAAATTAAAAAATCAATAGGTAAAAATTGAGAGTAAAAAAACGAGACTTTTTGACTTTTTAAACTTTAAATAAAAAAGCTAAAGAGTCTAAAAAATTAACTTTAAGTCAATTTGCCAAACGAGGGATAATCTTTTCAAACTATAGAAATTTTAAGAATCTTTTGTGATTATTTAAGAATCAAATTATTGAGATCTTTTGTGATATTTTATTTACCTAAAAATCTCAAAAATAATTTAATATTTTTATTCTTTGCATTTTTTAAAAACAATTAAAAAAATAAAATACAAATTTTCAATCTCTTACCATTCATCGTTCACAAACAACATACAACATGTGAACATAATTGCTAGTGTTATCATAAAAAAAACATCGGAGTTGATGAAGTTTTTTGTAATATTTTATTTACAAATTTTTTTAAAAAAATTGATATTTTTATCTATTTTACTTTAAAATAATAAAAAAATTTAAAAAATTTATATAACAAGTTACAATAACTGATGTGACATGTATCAATCATCCAAGTACTCTTATTCAGTCTAAACAATTCAACGATTAGATTAAATTTATTGGAACTTTTATCTTTTTGATCGGTTATTATTTAATTCAAGTAAAACTATCAATTATGATATGATAATTGTATATTTTTTAATTAATTTGTTATTATTTAATTTGAGTATTTGAACAATTTATTGATCTGCTATTACTATTTTTTATATATTTTTTTATCTCTTATAATTTCAATTGTCATTGTAAATTATTAAATAATTTTAAAAAAATAATAATACGTTCAAACACGAATTATCTATATTACAATTCAGGAGGGTCGGATGGGACATTTGTCTTTTATATTCAACGGTTCATAAGCTTCCAAGCTTCTAATTCAACGGTTCTTGGTTGAGAGGGGCACATTTTCTCTAACATGAAGCTTCCAATCCAACGGTTCTCTTGGCTGAGAGGGGCTGGCATCCAACGGCAGGGAGGCTTAAACAGAGAGGAGTTCTGAGACGGGAGCGTGAGAAGGAAGCGAAGCTCTCTGAGCTCGACGCCTATGACACTGTCGCCGAACGTCACCTCACTCACTTCGGCGCCTCTGACGGTCTGCGATGGCTTCACGGTTCGGCTCCTCGGTCTCTCTCACTCTCATATTCTATCTCTCACCATTGCCTCTCCCTCTTTCTCTCTCTCTCCCTCCGATTGTCTTCCATCTCCACGGCTTCTCACTCTCTCTCACTCTCAGGTTCTCTCTCCCTCACCACTTCCTCTATCCCCCTCTGACGACTTGAAACTCTGCCATCTCCACACCGACGACTGTCGTCTACGTCTTAACGCCGATCGTCTTCGTCTTAACACATCGCTTCACTCGCATCGTGCATAAATCCTCTATCAGACTCTCACCGTGACTTTTCTCAGCCTCGCACTCTCTCATTCGCTTCGTCTCTACTTCACTCAGATCTCTTGCTCACCTCCGTCCACTGCCGCTCTATGATCTCTCTCATTGGCGTCGAACACCGCAGATCTCTCGCTCAGCGCCGCTCTACGATTTCTCTCATCGGCCTCACTGCCGATCTCTTGCTCACCGCCGATCTCCGATCTCTCTCATCGGCACCTCTGCGATCTCTCGCTCACTGCCGATCTCAGTTCGACGCCTGTCACCGCCAATCTCAGTTCGACGCCTCTCACCGCCACCCACTCGTCGATCTCAATTTGACGCCGTTCATCGGTATTTCTAGATCTCATTCAGTATTCCTATTTACTAAATTTGGTATTTTTTTTATTCTTAGATCTGGTTTTTTTTTATTCTTAAAATAAATATGATTTATTTCTTTGGGAATAAATATGATTTATTTTTTCAGTGAGTTTTATCTGCAATTCATTGGAGGTGTTCTCCGGTTCAGCTAATACAGGTAATACACTATAATTTGAGAATCTACAAAATAGTGATTTTTACAAAAGTAATTTCATGTTGGTGGCTGTAAAATATAGTTATTTTCTTTATTTTCTTTGTTAGTTGAACCCCCTGTTTATACCTATCAAAAAAAAGAGAGGAAAGAAAACAAAAAAGAAATAGGCTTTTCTCCTTTATGTTTTGAAGATTCTATGGAACTCTACATTCGAAGCAATATTTGCATGATACCTCTACGAAAAATTAATTGGTAATATATATTTTACACTTCCTTGAAGTTTTGTCTATTTTCATCAAGGTTCAGAATGATATAAAGTATTTCTTTAATATGGTGAAGATATTGTTTATTGCCTTTGACTGCAAAGTAGTCACCAATATTGGCTTCTTAAACTGGATACGAGTTAAAATTGCGGCGTATCTGCAATTTCAAGTAGTTTGTGGTATTTTAACGTGGAATAAAGACACAGCGAATCGAGTCTGAATTTGCAAATTGAAGAGGTTGTGCTAGAAAGCCTATCCATAGTTGTGAATATGCAGTTGAAAATGTTGTGCTAGAAAACCAATAGTGTCACTAATCTTTTCAAATTACCTAGGAAAAAACTGAAATATACCTCCAAATTGTGGTTCTCCCAAACTCATACATATGTATATACCATGTAGTGTTCGATACTTCCATGTGTTTTTGTTTTTCTGAAATAACTTTGCTTTGTATATTTTGACTCTTGCTTTACTGAAGTGTTAAATGGGCAATGTCAATACACTACCATTAAAGTTTGGGCAAATTCAGAATAACTCTTGAAAATTATTGACTCGGTGTCTTTTGGACATCTGAATTTTTAATTTTATCAATTGGAGACCAAAGCGATTTGTGTTTCAATCGAGCTCCTAGGATTAGCTCTCTTCTAAAAGTTGACAAAATAGTGATTTTTTGATCTATAGTAACTCCACTAAGTTTTATACAGGTATTTTTCTTATTCCTCTCCCGCCACCTTCCCTCATCTAACTTTTTTTTGCTCTCTAAAATATTGTGGATAGAGAGAGTTAATGTAGTGGAGTTCAGGTAGGAAAAGATGCCATTGAGAATAGATTAATTGCAGCAAGAATGGGTAGGTAATTTTGTTCTTAATTATTAGCAATCAGATAGATTTTGATGTGTCATCTGCGTCTTTGTTCGATAGAGTGATAAAAAGTTGATATGTTGAGCCCATAAGGGTTAGAAAAAAAATTTCTAAGATTTATTAATGTTTATGCTCTTTTTGTTTTTTTTTTTTAATTTTTTAATTTTTTTTCATGAGTCAATTCATAAGTCTTTCCCTAACCTCTATGAGCAGCTGAGTAGATAATGATGCTTTTTCTTGGTTCTTCTTCTATTTTGTATTGATTGATAAGCATGAATATTCTATGACATGGAATATCTACGTGCTGGTTTGCATAAAGACAGTTACTTTGAAGTGAAGCTGTAGTCTTACTATTATTGTTGTAAATCATGCATTTATCATTATGCCTGAAAGTCGGTATTTCTTTCTCTTATCTCTCTATACTTAAATATTTTTGTTTATGTTCATGATTTTAAAATCCTAAAGTTAAGACACATCTAAACTGTTTTGAAGAAAAAGAAATGGATAAACTGTGTACGAAAAATATGTATAGTGATTTCGTTTGAGCTTTTTATTGTTTTTTGCTTCATACTTCGCGGGTTTTGTAATATTGACACTTCTAACATTCGCGTCTATTTTTTTTTGATTTATTTTTTCTGTATTTTTTTTGTTTTCAGAAATATTTATGCTCTATTAAAAAATATTTGTATTGAACTTAAACGCACGATCTTTTATATTTTGCGTATATTATTGTTCGTTATAGCAGTATTGCTGAATACAACGAATCTTACTGTAATTTGGTGCTATATTGATGTTTCAGGTACAGACGTTCAACCTATTGAAATTTCGAGGGCAACGAGATTTTCAGTTTTTTAATTTAAGCGCTGGTTGAAACTTAGAGAATTGAATCAATGTTGTTATATAGTTTTCGATTAAATATGCGTAAGATCCTCTTAAATGAGGAGCTCAAAATTCATGTTTTGCCTTTTTTTATTGGCAGCAACAACAGAAGCAACTTCTTGATTCGGTCTCTGTATAGATTTCTTTTTGTGGAATTTTTTCATCATGTATTTTTTTCGATGTTTGTGGACTTTTACTATATTTGTGTGTGTGAAGTTTTGTTTTTTCCTTTTATAGAATTTGAAGTACTGGTTGTTTTATATGGGTTATTCAAAAATGGAAGTTAGTTAAAGTTAGAAAATATTAGGAACCATAATGCAGAGGGTAAACCATTGTTGTGGTATCGTTAAGAAATGACAAATGTTCACAACATAATAGAAATGACTAATAACATTTCTAACCACCTATAGACAAAATGCTTGAAGAACATTTTAAGGATATCCATGCCAACATATTTCGTTCATATTTCAAAATTCATACAACTATGAACAGTTCAGTCATTGTTGAGTATATATTTTTTATATGTTTCAAAATTCATCCACTCTGTTTATCTATTTTCCTCGAATGTGAAAGAGTATATGTTATTTTGTATATAGATGTGAAATAGTATATATTTTCCTCAAATATGTTTAATCTTCAAATTAATCACTTTTCGTATATCTAATATGTTGGTTTGTGTATACGACGGAATGTAAAAAAGAGTATATATTATTTTTATTACACCGGTGATTGTTTATTATTGACTGAAAGTTGCTTATATATGTAGATTGTATTATTTTGTCTAACTCCATTTATAATTGTTAGAACAAGGCAATCCAAATGGGGGGGGGGGGGGTGAATTGGGTTTCTTTTGCAGAAAAGGAGATTAAATACTATTTCTGAAAACCTTTCCATTTTTTAATAAAGTCAGACAACTATATATGCAAATATAAAATCAAGCAAATATCAAAAGAATAAGGAACTAAATACCAGCAATTTATAGTGGTTCGGCTTGAACTTAGCTTACGTCCACTCCTCAAGATCTCCCTTGAGTATTTCCACTATTTAAGAATACTTCTGGGCGTATTCAAAGCCTTTACAAGCTTCAAGAAGATTTTATGAAAACAAGCCTCTGTTTTCTCCTAATCTCTCTTGA
>JAOTRH010209113.1:21165-32387 GCA_034768845.1 Heliamphora exappendiculata | reverse complement strand
CAAGCCGAGAGCGACGACGAGCGCACCGCCGAGGAACGATCGACGCCCCGCGCGGCCGCCCGCCGGGCGAGCGCGTACGCGAACATCGCGTTCATGTTCTTCGTCCGCATGTACGCGCGAGTCGGGCTGAAGCCGTGCTCGAACGCGAGGTCGTCGAGAGACACGGGCTCTCGGCCGAGCACCGCCGGATCGGCGCCGACGACGACGATGCGTCCGCTGCGCGGCATCGACGGCAGCAGGAGCCGCGCGAGCAGGTAGGGGCCCAGTTGATTGGTCGCCAGCGTCTCTTCGAGTCCCTCTCTCGTAAGCGTGCGCGCGGCGGGCACGACCGCCGCGTTGAGGACGACGACATCGACGGGCGCACAGACCCGTGCGGCCAGGTGGCGGACGTCCGCGAGCAGCGACAGATCGCATCGTTCGGGCTTCACCGGAGCGCCCGGGCGGGCCTTCTCGAGGCGCTCCGCCGAGGCGGCGAGCCGTTCGCTCGAGCGCGCCACGAGCAGGACCTCCCTCGCGCCGTGCGCGAGCAAGTGACCGGCGATCGCCTCTCCGATGCCGCCGCTCGCGCCGGTGACCAAGCAGCGCTTCTTCGACAGCTCGTCGCCGGCGCTCGCGGCTGCTGCGAAAGGCGCGAGCGCTTCGCCCGCGCGCGCCCTCGCTTCCGCCGCGCTCTTCTTCATCGTGGGACCTCGTTCGCCGCGAAGGCCTGGATCTCCGCCACCTGCGCCGCCATGAACTCCGCGTAGTCACCCTCGAGAAATCGAGTACGGAACAAGTGCCGGCCGATTGGGCCGAGCCACCCGGGGAACCGGTCGCCTCGCAGCTTGAAGCTGTAACGCCACCGAACCCGAGTCGTCTCACCCTCTGGCTCGAAGGCGAATTCACCGAGCCCCCACTCGATCGGCTTCGCCTGTGGCGAGGTGTAGTCGGTGACGAAATAGCGAAGTCTCTCGTTGTCGCTTGCGAGAACCTCTTCACGCGCCGTGTTGCCGTCGCGGAGCACGACCCTGCGTACGGATCCGACGGCGGGGAACGCGAGCTCCGTCATCGGTTCGGTGCGCGCGACACCCGGAAGCGCCTTCGTGCCTTTGATGAATCGTTCGAGCGGCGCGGCGAGGAAAGCGCGGACGAACTCATCGCGGGGTGCGCCGACCGTGAAGCAGACTT
Organism: Heliamphora exappendiculata; assembly: GCA_034768845.1. Classification (NCBI taxonomy): domain Eukaryota; kingdom Viridiplantae; phylum Streptophyta; class Magnoliopsida; order Ericales; family Sarraceniaceae; genus Heliamphora; species Heliamphora exappendiculata. The sequence continues at coordinate 31,220 of JAOTRH010209113.1, read as the reverse complement.
CGTGGAAGGCGACTGGGTCCTCCGGGTCGGGGCGCGTGGGCGTGCGCGGAACAAGGCACCCGGTGATGGCGGCGAGAACGACCAGCGACGGTAGCAGCGCGGATTTGGCCACTCGCTCAATCTAAACTAGTTTCAGATTACGTCAACCTCGACCCAAAAGAAGCGAACCGACTTTCGCGCGAACGATGTGTCAGAGGCTCGCCTTCCACTTTGCAGGCATCGTCGAACAATCGCTTGCCGCGCCAGCGCATGCCTATCAGCGTCAGTCGCGCGCCGATAAGGCGTGCGACCTTCTTCGGACGGCAAGCTCGCCGAGCGGAGACATCGTCGCGATGGTCGGCTACGAGACCCAGCAGACCTTCTCGCAGTGTTCCGGCGTTCCGGCGAACGACCGCCGTCACCCCCGTCGCTTGGCGACGCACGCAGAACTCGTAGCGGTTGCTCGCAGAAACCCGCGCCTCGACCACGTCCGCGCCAAGGTTCGAGCGCGCTAGATATCCGCGCGCGATAGCACTCTCCCGAATGGGGGAGCCGTCCTCGCTCGACAGAAGCTCACGAGGTCGCATGCTAGGCTGCTGCGTAGCCATGGCATCGAGTCCGAAGGACATGGTTGGCGGTTTTCCGCGTGGCGAAGGGAGCGGCGGATCATCTTCTGTCGGCCACTCCGCCGAGAGAGGCGCAAGGGACCGAGGCGCCGAGCTGCAACGGGTGAACGACGCGATGCGCGCGATCTCTCGGCGTTTGGCGAATGCACCCCACCCCGAGCAGTTCTTCGAGGTCCTGCTCGTCGAGATCACGCGAACCTTCTCCAGTCGAAGCGCGATCGTGACGCTCTATGATTCGGACAAGGATTCCTTCGCCATCGCTTCCGTGGTGCACGATGGCGCGGTGGTTCCGCTCGATCCAATGCCTTCCACAATACCGCGACGCCAGTTTGCGATTTGGGACCGTATCGTCGAGACGCAAAGCCCAATTCTCTTGAACACGACGACGGACCGAGAATGGCATTGGCCTGGCGGAGCAGAACACCTTGAATCTCTGGGGGCGTCTGGGTGTGTAATCTTCCCAATTCGGTGCGGTGGAGATACTCCAGGCCTCATAGCCTTTTCCTACGAGCACCCGCCGCTCTTCACGTCCGACGAGCAAGAGCTCGTCGACGTCTTCTGCAATCAGGCCGCAATCGCGCTTCAGACGCTTCGCCTTTCGACGAGGGTGCGCGATGCCGAGGCCGCGAGGGCCGAGGAAGCGAGGCAAGCGGCTATCGCGAGAGAGCGCGAGACCTCGGCGCGGCGCCATGCGAACGAGCTCGAACGTGCGAACGCTGCGCTCCAGCGCGCAATCGCTGGACTCGCAGGACTCCAAGACCTTGGTTCGTTCCTCGAGATCCTGTTGCAGGCATGCATGGACGTCGCGGGAGCGCACTCGGGGACCTTTGCATTGCTGACCCCGGAGGGGGTTGATCAGTTCGTGCTGAGGGACATTCACGGGACCGTGCCGCGCGACCGAGCGATCGCGGAGGGAATCGCGGTTTTCCCGGTGACTCCGTCTATCGCGCGGCTCTGCGAAGAGATTGTCGAGAATCCTTCGTCCTGGGCCGTGCGTGTCGATGGTGCGCCGAACCCCGACGCGATGATCGCATTCCACCGACGCAACGGAACCCGCACCATCCGCTGTGTCCCGCTGCTCGTGGGCCGTCGTCTTCTCGGGTGGTTGGGTCTTGGCTTTGCCCACGACGCCGTGGCCGCGGATGCTCACCCCCTCCTCTTACGTCTCCTTGCGGAACAGGCGACCGCCGCCATCGAGATGACAAGACTCGCCGAAACGGCAAAAGCAGCAGCGATCGCCTCCGAACATCAGCGCGTCCTCAGCGAGCGAGCCGATCAGCTTCAGCACGCGAACGAAGCGATTCGGGCCATGACGGCACGGCTCCTCGCAGAGCCCTCGCTCGACAACTTCCTCGGTAGCCTGCTTTCCGAGCTCGCACGTTCGCTCGGCAGTCAGGCAGCCTGGATCGCTACCTATGACCCCGCCAGGGACTGCATCGAAGTAGCGGCCTCCATGCGCGACGGAGTCCGAGAACCGATCGGTTCGGTGCGCTGGTGCATATCGCGCAAAGACGTGCATGACTTCGACGCAGTGCTGGAAACGACCGGCGCGCGAACGCTGACGGAGCACGCTCACCTACTCTCCTCCGACGCGACTGCATGGCTTCGCTCGATCGGCGCGACCGCATGGGTGACGCTGGCCATCCGAAGCGAGCCGACACTCCTCGGCCAGATGGCTTTCGCTTATCCCGAGGTGCCCGTTTTCGACTCCGTGCAGAACGGCCTCATCGAAGTGTTCTCGCACCTGGCAGCGCTCGCTCTCCAGCTCACGCGTCTGGCCGAAGAAGCGCGGCAGGCCGCGGAGGTGCGCGCAGCGATCACCGAACGCAACCGGATGGCCGGTGAAATTCACGATAGCCTCGCCCAGAGCTTCACTTCGATCGTCATGCAGAGCGAGTCGGCGCTCGCGGAGTTGGAAGACGCATCTCCCGTACGGCCTGCCCTCGAGTTGATCGAAGAGATTGGACGGCTCGGCCTTGCCGAAGCGCGCAGCTCCGTCATCGCGATGCGACCTCTGGGTGAAGAAGCCGGAGAGCTCGAACGCGCGCTCTCGATGCTCGCCGCTCGTTGCAATATCGAAGGCTCGGTGCGCTGCGAGTTTCGCAGCGGGTCGTCGCCGGCTCGCTTCGGACCGGACGTGCGCGACGGAATCCTTCGAATTGCTCAGGAAGCCGTCACGAACTCGCTTCGACACTCTGGTGGGAGCTGGATCATCATCGAGCTTCGATGTGAAGGTGAGCAGGCGTCATTGACCGTCGAAGACAATGGTGTAGGAATCGGCTCGCCACCGGTGAGACCAACGGGTGGATTCGGCCTGAACAGCATGCGTACCCGAGCGTCCTCGCTCGGCGCAGAGCTCCGCATTCTAACTGGCGACGACGGTTCCGGAACGAAGATAGAGCTCGTCTTCAATGGCACCGGAGCCCTGGCATGACACCGGGTGCCAGACCATCGGTACGCGTACTCGTCGTCGACGACCACACCGCGCTTCGGATCGGGATGCGGGCCATCATCAGGTCGATGAGCGGCGCAGTCCTGGCGGGAGAGGCCGCCGACGGAGAGAGTGCGCTGGAAAAATACCGCGAGCTTCTTCCGGACGTGGTGACGCTGGATCTACGCATGCCGAAAATGGAAGGCCGGCTCGTCGCAGAGAGCATTCTTCGCATGAACCCGAAAGCAAATATCCTGGTGATGACGATGTATGAGGGTGAAGAGGACGTTGTTCAGAGTCTCCGTGTCGGCGCGAAGGGGTACATCCTGAAATCTGCACCTCGCCGCGAGATCATCGACGCCATCCTCGCGGTGAGTCGCGGTGAACGATACATCCCGGCAAACCTCGCCGGAAAGGTAGCAGCGTACACCTCCACACCTGGCATCACGCCGCGGGAGCGTGAAGTTCTCGAACAGCTCCAGCTCGGCCTCTCGAACAAGGAGATCGCCGAAGCGCTGTCGGTCGGACCGGGCACGGTGAAGACCCACGTCGCAGAAATCATGGCGAAGCTCGGCGCCGCCAGCCGCACAGAAGCCGTCACACTGGCGGTTGCGCGTGGCTTGTTGAAGTAGTCTCCGCAACGCTCGCAAGACAGCATGGTCAGTTTCGTACATGCGACCGTGCCGACCGGCGCCTATGCTTCGACGGGTGGACGAGAGCCTCCGTTACTGGCGTCCGCCGCACGGCGTCTGCGCCACCGAAGCGGCTCATGCCACCGGCTTCTGCGCTCAGAGTCATCTCCACCGCGCGTTTCGGAAGCACTTCGGTGTTGCCCCCGCGTATTACGGGCGCGCAGCTGTCGCGCAGGGAGATTCCCCCGAGTGGGTGAACCGCTGAAGCCATGATGGCTGGCTAGATCCTTCCGGACGGGCCTTTGGCCACGGGGAAACTTCACCGCGCTCCTCGGGCGTATGCGCCCGGCGTGACCCCCATCACTTTCACGAAAGTTCGATGGAAGTGGCTTTGATCACTGAACCCTATAGCGTGCGCGGTTTCGGTTCCAGACTTACCGCTGGCTAGGAGCTTTCGAGCGCGTTCGACGCGTAGGCGCTGAAGATACTGATGTGGAGGAATCCCGTGCTCCAGTCGAAACTCACGGATCAAGGCGAACGACGTCGCGCCGACGAGTTTTCCGACTTCGTCGAGGGAGATGCCCGTCTCGACGTGGTCGTGGAGGACATCCCTCGCGCGCTGTACGAGCCGCTGATTCACCCGCGGTTGCGAACGTTCTGGCTCCGCGTACCGCTCGATGGTGCGGCTGAGGAGTATCGAGAGCGCCTCCTTCGTTGCGTCTTCGTTCTCTTCACGCATCACCGAAATGAGCCGTCGAGTAAGCTCCGATTCCTCGCAGTTCGGGGTCATCGTCGCGCGCCAATGCACCCCGCCCCGCATCCCGATCGTCTCTGCGACGGAGGCAACGAGCGATGGGTCCAGGTAAATGACGCTGAAGCTCAATGGGCCACTGGACCGAACCGTCGCGTGCGACTCGCCTGGTTCAAGAAGGAAGAGCCCGTCGACGTGCTGCTCGTAAGAGCCTCGACGATATCGAGCCGTACCGAAATCCTTCCCATTCAAGACGCAGACGCAGTAGCGCTCGTGAAACTGAGTGAAGTGCCTTCGAGTGCCCACCACTTCGAGAACTTCGACCGCTGGCTCGTCCTTCGGTCGCCAGTATCGCACCTCTTCGTCGACCGATTTGTTGCGCTGAACCTTCATAGAAGCTCCGACGGTGAATTTCGCTGCTCCGCGAGTTCGCGTCGACTCTGCGAGACACGGTGAAGGGCTACCTTGCTCATCGCGCGTACGTGCCAGGCGAGACGCCAACAATTGCTCGAAAGTGGCGGTGCAAGTGGCTCTGGTCACCAAAGGCAAGCGCTTCCGCAACGTCGATGGCGCGGGCTCCGCCCCGGAGAAGGCGTCGAGCGCGCGCGATCCTCAATTGCAGGAGGTAGTGATGCGGTGGAACACCAACTTGCTCACGAAAGACACGGGACAAGTAGGAGGTCGTGGTCCCGACGTGCGCGGCCATCTTTTGGACCGATGCTCGCGCATTCTTCTCCGCGCGAGCGAAAGCGAGCGCCTCCTTCACCATGGGATGCCACTCCGCGCGCTTCGACGTTGAGTCCGCCGAGCGATCGAAGATCGTCCGAACGAATTGCTGCAACTGGGAGCTCCCCGCCGGGTCGCCGCCGTCGAGGAACGCCACGAGATCGCGGCCATCACGAAAGATGGACGAGGCTGCCTTGGAGACGACGCGAATTGGCGGTAGCTCTCGACGCGCAGCACCCTGCGCGGTCGTGACGAGATCTGGCTCGAGGAACATCGTCGTGAAGTCGTTCGACCGGCCTACGCGCAGGTCGACATGCGCGGCGCCGGGCTCGAAGACGAGCACATCCCCGGAGCGGACGAAGTGCTCGCCGCCACGATAGCGGATCACGCCTCCGCCCCGATGAAGAAGCACGACCGTGTACGTGTCGTGAAGCCACTTCCAACATCGCGTCGATCGCCGCCCCTCTAGCACCTCGAGCCCGCGCACGCCCTCGAATCGTCGATAGTCGAATGCGTTGTTCTTTGTGCTCACGGGATTCCTTTCGGCTGTCGACGCATCCGAAGAACAGCGGCGTCGCGGAGCCCACGGCATTGTCACCCGTCGCGGCGGATCGCTCTCCTGTTGCCCGAGCCGGACCTCGAACGCGTGAAGCTTCGCACCGTTGATTCGGGCCATCACGCCCTAAGCGTTCCACCCGTGCCTTTCCACCGCTTGCACAAAATTGACTGTGGTGCGCCGAGTCGAGCGCACACCTAAAATGCAGGTGTTTTCGGAACTATAGAAGAGTCGCGAACGGTCCGGTGCGACCCGACAGCACGATTCGCTTGGGGTGCACAGCCTCTCCCGTTCGGGAGAGAGACGGATCTCCTTTTCGGCCGATGGGCGATGCAAAGGCGGCGGCTTAGGTTGTTCTTCATGGTCGCGCGTCGCGCGCGGCCACCCTCGGGAGGGGAAGTCACGGTTAGAAGATTGAAGCGCGTGGTGCACGCCTGATTCGTTGATCGCCTGACGCGACGACGTCAGCTCGCCAAGCTCGCCAGTGCGCCGCTGCACGTCAGGCCGGCGGCCCGCAGTCGCTCGCGCTGTCGAAGCGAGCTCTTTGCTCAGCGCCGCGGAAATCGAAAACGCTCGCCGAATCTATTTGTTCACGACAGTTCAGTTTCGTTCAAGCGCCGCGTGATCCGTCGATCGCATACTCACGACCGCCAACGACGAAAGAGGCGCCTTCCGAACGGCGCTCCCAGAGGAGAAGCCGCATGACGAACATACTCATGGTGGTGACGAGCCACGGAGACATCGACAACGTGCCCACGACCGGCATCTGGTTCACGGAGTTCTCGGAGCCCTTCGAGATCTTTGTTCGCGCGGGGGCGAACGTCGTCGTCGCGAGCCCACGCGGCGGCCCTTCCCCCGTCGACCCGCGCGGGTACCCGACTCGCGAAGAGATCGTGGCGAGCCGAGACGCCCTCGAGCGCCTCAACGCAACACGGCACGTCTCGGGTGTGAAGGCTGCGGACTTCGACGGGGTGTTCTTCCCCGGCGGTCATGGGCCGATGTTCGATCTCGCCAGCGACCCGCGCGTGAAGCGATTGGTCGCCGATTTCTGGATTAGCAGGAAACCCGTCGCCGCCGTTTGCCACGGTCCGGCCTCGCTTCTCCAGGTCGTGCTTCCAGGAGGCACGACCCTCCTGAAGGGCAAGCGAGTGACCGGCTTCACCAAGGGTGAAGATGCCGTCGACGCTCTGTACAAGTCGATGCCGTTTTCCCTCCAGGAGCGGATGCAGGAGGAGGGAGCGGAGTTCATCGAGAAGCCCCCGCGAGCCGTTCACTTCGAGGTGGACGGCCTCCTTGTGACCGGGCAGAACCCGGCGTCCGCGAGCGTCACCGCCGACGGCTTCCTCCAAGTGCTCCGTGAGCGAGGAGGTGTGCGATGAACCTCGCTGACGGCATCGCCATCAAGCGACCCCCGAACGAGGACGCGCCCCTTGGCAAAGTGCCCGTCAGCGTTTTGGCGGAATGGCCGCGGGGCACCTTCGTCGAGAACCTCGTCACGCGTCCCGATGGAAAGCTGCTCGTTGCCGTTCACTCGACGAACCAATTGGAGCTCGTCGACCCGAGCAAGGAGGGCGCTCCTCGTGTGACGTTCGCCGAGCTCCCCGGCCCGATCGCGGGCCCGGCTTACGTGGACGACGATCTCTTCATCAACGTCAGTGCACCGGGGCAGCCGCCGGGACACATCTTCCGCGTCGCCCCTTCCGGCAAGGTCGAGCCGTGGGTGGAAATCCCCGATGCTCTTTTCCTGAACGGATCGACGCCATTCCTCGGACGCTCCCTCATCGTCGGTGACGCCGTGCGCGGTCGCCTGATCCTGGTCGACGTGAAGGAACGCTCTCGAAGCGTTTGGTTCGAGCACGAGGTGCTGAAGAAGGTCACCACGGAGCAGTGGCTTCCGGGCGTGAACGGGGTCAAGGTCTTTGGTCGCCACGTCTACTTCTCGAACACCGATGCCGGCCACATCGGCCGCGTCGCGATCGAGCGCGACGGCCGTGCCGGTGCAGTCGAAATCGTCGCGAAGAGATTCACGTGCGACGACTTCGCGTTCGACGTCGAAGGAAACCTCTACGCGACGACGCACGTGCACAACACCGTGACGAGGCTCGCTCCTTCCGGAGAGCGCGTCGTTCTCGCGGGACCGGAGGAAGGGCTCGCGGGCTCTACGGCGGTCGCGTTCGGTCGGGGAGCGACGGACGCGCACGCGCTCTACGTCACCACGACCGGCGGCATCCTTGCTCCGTATGAAGGCATGGTGCGGACCGCGAAGCTCGTGCGCCTCGAGGTCGGCGTGGCCGGCCATCCCATCCGTCGCGCCTAGCGGGCGCCGAACATTCCTCCTCGGAGACTCCACCATGCGTTTCATTCTCACTTGCACGCTCGGACACGACGTCGAATCTCAGCGCCTCGCGCTCCGGGCCAAACACCTCGACTACGTCGCACGCCATCGATCGACCATTTTCTTCGGCGGTCCGTCGATCGGTCCCACCGGTCTACCGGAGGCGATGACGCTCGTCATCGAGGCCGATGACATGGCAGCTGCAGAACGCTTCATCGGCGCCGAGCCCTACACGGCCAACAAAGTCTTCTCCGACGTGCAGATCCGCCGCTGGGCGCAGGTCATGCCCGAGGCATACCCCGGTGCGCTCGCCGACGAGATCGCACGTGAGGCAGCCAAGGGGCACTCATGAAGACGAGGCCGCGGCGCCTCGTGGTCGGGGTCTCCGGAGCCACCGGCCTCTGCTACGCGGTCACGTTGCTACAGGCGTTGCGACGGCTGGAGGTCGAGACGCATTTGGTCGTGTCGGGCCCGGGCGACATGACGAGAGAGTATGAAACGGACCTGTCCGCGTCCGAGCTGCGAGGGCTCGCGGACCGGACCTACAAGATCCAGGACGTCGGCGCCGCTATTTCAAGCGGTTCGTTCCCCACGTTGGGAATGGTCATCGCGCCGTGCTCGATGCGCACGTTGTCGGAGATTGCATACGGCGCGACCAGCAATCTTCTCACGCGCGCGGCAGATGTGACGCTCAAGGAACGCAGACGCCTCGTGCTGCTCGCGCGAGAGACGCCGCTCAGTCTCGTGCATTTGCGTGCGATGGTCGCCGTCACGGAGGCCGGTGCCATCGTCGCGCCCCCCATGCCGGCGTTCTACAACCGCCCGCGATCGCTCGACGACCTCGTGAACCACACCGTGTCGCGCGTGTTGGACCTCTTCGGTCTCGAGACGGATCTCGCGCCCCGCTGGGGCGAGGCCGTCGAAGCGGGGAGCACGCGCTAGCGACGTCCGGCGCGCCGGGCACGAAGGAGAGAAGAAAAATGCTGCTCAAACAATGGATGGTTCTTGGGGCCACGATGGCGCTGCTGCTCGTTCTCGGCTGCGCTTCGAGCCAAAACTCCGGCCCCGCCGTCGCGGGGCTCAACAGCGAAGGAGCGATGCCGATGAATACGTTCGTACTGGTGCATGGGGCTTGGATGGGGGCGTGGGCGTGGGACGACGTGGCCGCAGGGCTTCGCGCGAAAGGAGCGACTGTGGTGGCGGTCGAGCTGCCGGGGCACGGCAGTGACTCGACCCCTCTTCCGGGCGCCAACTTCGACGCCTACGTCGCCAAGGTCGGAGCCGCGGTCGATACTGCCGGGAAGCCCGTCATCCTCGTGGGCCACAGCATGGCCGGCATGGTGATCACGCAAGTCGCCGAGCTCAAGGCCGACAAGATCAAGAAGCTGGTCTACCTCGCGGCGTACCTCCCGAAGGATGGTCAGAAGCTCCTCGACATGGCGCTGACCGACGCGGACTCCCATTCGGGCCGCAACGCGAAAATCGACGAGAAGAACGGGATCGCAGACATTCCGAAAGAGTCGCTGCAGGACGATTTCATCGCGGATGGGTCCGCTGCTGCGGTGGCCAAGCTTCAGGCCAATTACCGTCCCGAGCCGCTCGCGGGCTTCGTGGCTCCCGTCAAGACGTCGGCGGCCAACTGGGGACGCGTGCCGAAGGTCTACATCTACACGAAGCAGGATCACGCCGTCTCGTACCCGCTGCAGCAGAAGATGACGGCCGGTATCCAGTTCGTGTCCACGGTGACGCTCGACACGAGCCACTCGCCCTTCTTGTCGCAGCCGGCGGCCGTCGTGTCGACGCTGGCCGGGCTGTGAGCGGGACGCGCCCATGCTCAGGAACATTGCGCTGTTCGCATTCGCGCTCGCGACGGTCGTGACGCTCGCGTGCAGCTCCAGCAGCGGCTCGAGCGCCGCCACCAACCCCGACGCGGGGTCGACGGGTCATGTCACGGGAGAGAACTTCGTGCTCGTTCACGGCGCGTGGATGGGCGCGTGGTGCTGGGACGACGTCGCAGCT
>JAOTRH010209113.1:0-21155 GCA_034768845.1 Heliamphora exappendiculata | reverse complement strand
ACATTTCTCTGGTTGAACCTCTCGGTTCTTTTGTGTCGACACTTTTCTCCGCCCACGGGGCAAAGGTATCCGTGGTCGAGCTGCCCGGGCACGGAGCCGATACGACGCCGCTCGCAGACAACACGCTCGCAGCCTACGTCACCACCGTCAGCGGCGCCGTAAACGCCATGGACGGGCAAGTCGTTCTCGTCGGCCACAGCATGGCGGGAATGGTCATCACCCAGGTCACGGAGAATCTTCCTACCAAGATCAAAAAGCTCGTTTACCTGGCCGCCTACTTTCCGGCGAACGGACAGGCGCTTCTCGACCTCGCCAAAGTTGACGGGGACTCGCACTCCGGCATGAACGCAATCATCGATGTCGACGCAGGCCTTGCGAGGATCCCGCCCGCGGACTTGACGGACGACTTCCTGGCGGACGGGACGCCCGACGCCATCGCTTCGTTGCAAAAGCACTACCGAGACGAGCCGCTCGGCCCGTTCGTTACGCCGGTCATTACCACGGCGGCAAACTGGGGCTCAGTCTCCAAGTACTACGTCTTCACCAAGCAAGACCATGCAGTCTCGTACTCGCTCCAGCAGCGGATGACGATGGGGGTACGCCTTGTGTCGACGGCCACTCTCGAAACGAGTCATTCGCCGTTCCTGTCGCAGCCCACGCTGGTCGTAACGACCCTCGAGGGGCTGTGAGCGCTGGCGACGCGATGGCGTCGGTCCGTAGCAAGGAGATGTCTCCGCGGGTTGCGCTGCGGGGGGAAGTCGGCGCGCTCCCGCAGATCGGGTTGGGCGTCTTCAGGTCCCCTTCTGGTGCGGCAACGCGACAGGCCACAAGCTGGGCGCTCGAAGCGGGCTACCGGCATATCGATACTGCCGCCGTCTATGGGAACGAGCGCGACGTTGGCATCGCGATCCGCGCAAGCGAAGTGCCTCGGTCGAACATCTTCGTAACGACCAAGCTGTGGAATGATGACCAGGGCTACGACCGGGCGCTGGCCGCTTTCGATGCGAGCCAGGAAAGACTCGGCCTCGATTACGTCGATCTTTACCTACTCCACTGGCCGGTGGCCGAAAAGCGTCTGGAGTCGTGGCGGGCCCTCGAGCGCCTTCGGGATGAAGGACGCGCGCGGGCGATTGGCGTAAGCAACTTCCTCGTTCGCCATCTCGAGGAGCTCCTGGCGCATGCGCGCACCGCTCCGGCCGTGAACCAGATCGAGATTCATCCCTTCCTACAACAGCGAGAAACCCGGACGCTCTGCGCCAAGCATGGGATCGTCGTCGAAGCGTATAGCCCGCTGACACGCGGCCAGCGGCTCGCTCATCCCGTCCTGGTAGACATTGCACGACGCGTGGACCGCTCCACGGCCCAAGTGCTCGTTCGCTGGGGCATCCAGAGCGGCCTTGTCGTGCTGCCGAAATCTACTCGACAACCGCGCATCGTCGAGAACATCGCCGTCTTCGACTTCTCTCTGAGTGGGCTCGACATGGCTCGACTCGATGCGCTCGAGGAGGGGCTCGCGACGGGCTGGGACCCGCGAACCCAATCCTGACGAGCCACCGGCCGCCCACGACTCAAAAATCGATCAAGAGGACGATACCGCCATGACGATCAAGCACATCAAGAGTCTCCGTGAATTCATCGATGCCCTGAAAGAAGTGGGTGAGCTCGTCGACGTTCGAGCCGAGGTCGACTGGAACTTGGAGATCGGTGCCATCACGAGGCGCTGCTACGAGACCGGAGCGCCGGCACCGCTCTTCTCGAAGATCACCGGTATCGAGCATGGATTCCGCGTGCTCGGCGCGTCAGGAGGAGTGAGCGCCCGCTCCGGCCAGTACCTGGCCCGGATCGCCCTAGCCTTGGGCCTCGCTCCCACGACGGGGGCACGCGAGATCATCGAATCGCTCGTCGCGGCTCGCGAGCGGAAGCCGATTCCACCACGCATCGTCAGCTCCGGTCCGTGCAAAGAGAACAGGTGGACCGGAGCACAGATCGACCTCTTCAAACTTCCGACGCCACTACTGCATGACGGCGATGGGGGCCGCTTCATCAACACGCTCGGGAGCTTCATCGCGCGAACGCCGGACGGGAAATGGACGAACTGGTCGATCGCGCGAGCGATGATCGTTGGTCCGACCAAGATGGCCGGCATCGTCGCTCCGTTCCAGCACCTCGGGATGATCTGGAACATGTGGAGAGAGCAAGGCAAGCCGATGCCGTTCGCACTCGCCCTCGGAGGAGAGCCGTTCCTCCCGTTCGTCTCGGGCATGCCACTACCAGCATGGGAAGACGAGGCCGCATACGTCGGCGGCTACTTCGGGGAAGCGGTCGACGTCGTTCGCTGCGAGAGCGTCCCTCTCGAGGCGCCTGCCAACGCCGAGATCGTGATCGAAGGTTATCTCTCGAACGAGGAGACCGCACTCGAAGGACCGATGGGCGAGTACGCCGGGTACATCACGCGCGGCGAAGGCGTTCCAAAACCGGTCTACAACGTGACGGCGGTGACCTTCAGAAACGAAGCCATTCTCCCCATCAGCGTCGCGGGGGAGCCCATCGAAGAGAATCACACCGCATGGGGGATCCCCAACGCTGCGGAGATCGTCTACGAGCTCCGAAAGGCCGGCCTGCCCGTGGCGACGGCGTGGTCGCCGTTCGAGTCCGCGAACAACTGGTATGTCATCGCGATGCAGCGCAACTGGCGAAAGTTGCTCGGATACGGGAACGACCGACTGTGCCGCCAAATCGGCGACGTGCTCTTTCACTCGAAGGCGGGCGCTGGAACGCCAAAGTATCTCGTCGTCAATGACGACATCGACATCACCAACATCCGCGAGGTCGCCTGGGCCTTCGCCACGCGCAATGCCCCCGGCGAACGCGGCGAGACGCTCTGGAAGGACGAAACGAACCAGCCGTTGGTTCCCTACTTCAAACCGGGCGAGAAGGCGACCATGCGTGGCACGAAGGTCATCTATGCCTGCATGCCACCCGATGAATGGGGGAACGAGATTCCTGCGACGCGTGCTTCGTTCAAGCACAATTACACGAAGGAGCTGCGCGACCGAGTGATCGCTCGCTGGCGTGAATACGGATTCAACGGCGACGTGCGCCCGGTCGAAGGCGCACTCGAACGGCAGCCTCTCTGACGTGAAGACTGGTGCGTGTGCGACCCGTGCCCCTTGGGCGCTCGTCCCGCGCCCTGGATCGAAAACTTCAAGACCGTCCAAGAGAGGTGTCCTTCGCGAGGCCGCGGCAACATGCCGGTCCTTCGGATCGTTCGGCATTGCGTCGATCAGATGCTCGAACCCAGTGACGTTGGCTTCAGGGAACTCCCGTTCCATGATCGCGCGTAGCCGGCTCGCTCGATCCTCTGGCATCGTCCCCGTGCTCACGAGGTTCCGCGTCATCTCGTCGAGGATCTGCGAAGTCCACCGCATCTGATAGAAGCCCGACGCGGCTGCACGGAGGAGCGTGTCCCTCAGCGTGAACGGGAAGAGGACGTTCGCGTCGAGGACGACGATGGAGGGGCAGGGACCATCGGGCCGCTGGTGAAAGTGTCTATTTCAGCTCAGCGTCGTAGCCACCGGACTCTTGTGTGAGCTGCGAGAGCTCGCGCATGCCCGCCCGCCGGTTCCGACCCCGGTTGGTTTTGAAGGCGAGTACATCCTCGATCTGGAGCCGCCGATGCTTCCCCGTCTTCGTGAACGGAATCCTTTTCTCGTCGAGGAGCCGCACCAGATACTGCCGTGACACGTTGAGCAGATCGGCGGCCTGCTGCGTCGTCAGCGTTTGTCCGACGGGCACCACCGTGATCGAGTCGCCGCGCGCCATCACTTCGGCGACACGCTCGAGCACGTAGAACACCGACTCGGGGATCGCGAGCGTCTCGCCCTTCGGCCCCACGAGCCCCCGAATCCTCACCACTTCGTTCGAAACGGCACGTAACGGGTGGAACGCCCAGGTCACGCCGGCTTCGGTTTTTCCGTGGTTTCGCAACGCCCCATCACGCTCGGAAACGGCTTCGCGTCCGTTGACACGGTAGAGGTCGTTGGTTCAACCCCAATCGCGCCTACAAACTGGTGAGAAATCCCCAGTGGAAGACGAGATCCCAGCACGCCGCGGTCTCGTTTTCTGCTTTGTGGGGAGCGCCCTTTCGGAGGAGTGGCTTCGACGATCGAGCGCGGCATCGTTGGGCGCGGTGCCGGGCGCGGTTCTCAAAGGCGTACGATGGGCTGATAGGCGATGGCGCGCGCTCCACTCCCTTCGTGAAACGCGCGCGCCGCGGGATGGAGAATCGAGACGTCCGAGACGAGTCTCCAAATGAGCTCGCCTCGTTGGATCTGCATCGAAGGCAGGGCCATGACGGGGTCGTCGACCGACCACTACTGCCCGACCTCGAGCAGGCGAGCATCGCCGAGTTCGCAAGGAGAGAGATGGGAGAGCTCCGCGCGTTGTTCTGAACGAGGAGCGTCACCACGGAAGGGGCTTTCCATCGCGGAAAAAGCCACCTGTCGGTCCGTCTTCGGTCAAGAGCGCGCCCCAGACGATGCTCGCTGCGCCCTCCGCGACGGGACGCGCTCCCATGCTTTCCCCACCCGGAAACGTGGCCGTGAATCCGGGGCACACCGCGTTGACGAGCACCGAGGTACCAGCGAGCTCCGTGGCGAGCGCGCTCGTGAGCGCGTTCAATGCGGCCTTCGAGATCGCGTACGAGGGCCCCATCGCGTTCCTCGTGCGAAGGCCGAACACGGCATCGTCGTGCGAGCCCGCACCGCTCGACACGTTGACGATGCGCGCGCACCGACTCTGACGAAGGAGGGGCAGGAACGCCTGAATCGTCGACCACGTTCCGATGACGTTCGTCTCGAACGAAGCGCGTGCCGTCGTGAAGTTCGCGTTGCTGGGGCGCTCGCCGACATGAACGGCCGCCGCTGCATTGTTCACGAGTACGTCCAGGCGCCCGAACATGCCGCGTACCTCTTCTGCGGCGCGCGGCGCCGCGCCTGGTGAAGTGATGTCGAGTTGGATCGGCGTCACGTCGAGGCCGCCTCGCGAGAGCTCGCTCGCGAGGGAAACAGCGGTCTCGCGCGAACGAGCGGCGAGGACGACGGCAAACCTATGATGGGCCAACTGACGACAGACTTCGAACCCGAGGCCTTCTCGACGACCAACGCCGGTGACGAGAGCTACGCCACTCTCCGCATTCATCGAGGCGACCCTAGCGCAACGTCTTGCGTCGGATGTCACACGTACGAAAATTGTACAGCGCACACCGCTCACCTCGGCGTTCGGTCAGCGAGCTTCAGGGGCCGCTGACGCAGACGCGCGTGGAGTCGGGGCACGACGAGGGATCGGCGTAGCCTGTCCAGGCGGCTTGTGTGTCTGGATACAGGATCGGATAGGTGTCGAACGTGAAGTACGTCGAAATGGCCGCGCAGTCGGCTCGCGGCATCGAGATATCGCACACGTCATCTGCGCGCGCCGCAGCGAGGTCTCGATACTTGCAAAAGTTCTGTTGAAGAGCCGCGTACGTCGGGTCAGTGCAGAGAGGACCGGCCTTCACCGTCAGGCGCGAAAGTTGACCGAGATAATCCGCCGCGTCCCATCGGCCCGCCACCACGCCTCCGCGCAACGCGAAGTCCGCGCCGCCGTCCGTCGTATCGAAGACCAAGTTTGCGCGCAGCATGACATCGCGAAGGCGCACCACGAGCGGCGGTGATACGTCGGCCCCGAGCAATGGAACACGAAAGACGAGCTCGGGCAGGGTCACTTCGAGCACGCCGTCGACGACGCGGCCGCCGGTCGACACGTCCATCGGTTCTTGCGTGCCGGGGACGAGATAGTCGGAATCCGCGACCCAGCAATCCGTCTTGTCTCCATGACGTGCCACCGCAGTCGGATCGCTGCCGTCGATCGGATTGACGCGGTCATAGAGTCCTCGCAGTGGCAAGGTGCTCACCACGACCCGGTCGTCGTTCGCCGTTCCATCGTATTCGGAAATGCGTAGCGCCCAACCGATGAGTCCTTTGTAGAGCAAGAACGCGATGCGATTCGCACCGAGGTATTTCTCGGGGTCCGCGGTGAGCGTCGCGAATGCGTAATAGCCCGCGTTGTCGCCACCGCCGGGCGTGTCGCGTGTCGCCACCGGATCGCCGCCGTCCGGCGCGTTGCAGGTACCGGTTGCGCCCCCATCCGACTCACGGCCGTCGAGATCCGCTGCGCCGGGAGCGGTACTCACCGAAGCGACGAATACGTTGACCGTGTCTGCGTGCATCGACGCGGTCTGTCACGAGAGCATCGTTGGCGCTTCTGCAAGGGGCGGAGACGAGGTCGACGCGCGCGTATTCGACGGCCGCATCTACGTTGGCCTCACGGGCGGTTGGGTAGGCCGAGACGGCGCGACGATCCACATCGAGCTTCGAGCACGCGACGGGAGGGTGCTCTCGACACGCTCGGCGGTCGCCGCCTACCAACGAGACGACTGCCACACCGAGGCAAGTCTCGATTGATGGGGAGCCGCCGACCTATCGAGCGGCGTGAAGATGATCTTCAGCGAAGGCCGAATCGCCCGTGGCGGGCGCGGACGCAGCATCGGGTTCTCGAGGCGACGACGTCTCCTGCGCGATCGCCGCGCCCGGACGACGGGATCGCGCGTTGTTGCGGGTATTACAATCCCGCGTCTGCGCAGTCGCGCTCGTCTTTGCACAGCGCGCAGGCCCCGTTCACGCAGACGGGGCGTCCCACGAACACGCACGGACACGCCTCCGTCGCGCCTGGCAGCGCCGCCACTTCAGCGAGTTGAGCTTGGTATCGGGCCTTGTCGCGGGTGCTCACGGCGACGCCGTCGCAGCTGCATTGGCCTTGGCCGCGCAATCGTGGCCCGGCGAGATCACCATGCACTCCGCTGCCGTCGTGCACGCGCCGTCGTAGGTCTGCGCATCGATATCGACGCAGCTCGGCGAAGATTCCCGCACGTTCCGGTGTTGACCGACCGACTGCCGCGCCGGTCGTGACGTCGCCTGCGGGGGGGCAAGCCGCGTCGTCGCGAGCGCTGTCGGCGGACGATTCGTTGGAGAGTCTGCCGCCGCATCCGACGAAAAGCACGAACGCGCTGGCGAGGGCAAAGAGGGAACGGCGCTGTGTGGCACACAAAAAGCTCATGATCGTGGCTCTTCGCAAGCGTCGCGCCAACTCGCTGCGCTGCCAGCACGAACATCGAGGCACCCGTCGAGAGGCGACACTTGCGAACCTCCGAGCGCCCCATAACGCCGAGCGGGCCCACCAGCGGCGACTGCATAGCGAGGGAGGACTTGCACGACGAGCACGCACGACCACACGTCGACGTGGCGCCGCCGGGCAATATCAGCACGCTCGGTCTCGGGCTCCGCGTCGATACGGGCGAGTTCACGAATGACGTCCCGGTAGCCGTGCGGTACGACGACATCTCGACCACGGCCTCACCAGTCGAGCTCGCCCTGCGACCTCTCTGGTGGATCCAAGCAAATGTTCCTTCGCTGTCGAAATGCGCGTCGCTCGCGCATCTACCCCACGGCGGTAGGTTTGCCGCGGATCCGAACCAAAGGACAAGGCTCATGGAATACATGCTCATTTTCTCCGAAACCGCGAAAGAAGGAGCGCGTCGCGACGACCCGAAGAAGGCGCCGGAGTATTGGGGTGCGTGGAACACGTACGTTCAGGAGCTCTACGCATCGGGCACCGTGAAGAGCGGCAACGGCCTTCAGCCGCCGCACACGGCGACCACGCTGCGCATCGAGGGCGGGAAGCGGCAAGTGCAAGACGGGCCGCACCCGGACGCGAAAGAACACTTGGCCGGCTACTTCGTCATCGAGGTTCCCGATCTCGACGTCGCCCTGAAGTGGGCGGCCAAGGCGCCGTGCGCGAGCGGCGGCAGCGTGCAAGTGCGCCCGATTCTCCCTCCGCCCCCGCAAAGCTGATCGGTGAACGTGGCCGAGGACGCGGCCGCGGCGGCCGCTCGCGTTGCGCGCGAAGCGTATGGGCGGCTCGTTGCTGCGCTGTCCGTACGCTTTCGCGATGTCGCCGCGGCCGAGGACGCTCTCGGCGACGCGTTTGCGCAGGCGCTCGTGCGATGGCCCGAGGCAGGTATTCCCGCCTCTCCGGAGGCTTGGCTGCTCACGGTTGCGAAGAACCAACTTCGGCAGGGCGCACGGCACAACACGATGGCCTCGAATCCGCGCGTGACCTTCGCGCTCGAGCAGGCGCTCGTCGAATTGGCGGAGCAACCTTCCGAGAAGGGTGACCTCCGGCTCCGTTTGCTCCTCGTATGCGCACACCCGGCCATCGACGAATCCGTGCGCACGCCGCTCATGCTGCAAGCAGTTCTCGGGCTCGATGCGGCGCGTATCGCGCGCACCTTTCTGGTGACGCCCGCGACCATGAGCCAACGCCTCGTTCGCGCGAAGCAGAAGATCCGCGACGCCGGCATTCCCTTCGACGAGCCGGAGCCTGCCGAACGGCCCGCGCGCATGGCTGCGGTGCGCGAGGCGATCTACGCGGCGTTCGCCGTGGATTACGACGCATCCGAAGGGGAGGGGACGGACTCGCTTGCCGAAGAAGCGCTCTACCTCGCGCGCGTTCTCACCGAGCTCACCCCCGACGACCCCGAGGCGCTCGGACTCTATGCCCTCTTGCGCCTCAGTCACGCACGCAGAGCCGCGAGCACTGCGCCGGATGGCGCCTTCGTGCCGCTCGCCGAGCAGGACGTTGCGCAATGGGACCGGTCCGCGATTCTCGAAGGGAACGACGTGCTGCTGCGCGCAGCGGCGTTTCGCTTGCCCGGCCCGTTTCAACTCGAAGCGGCCATTCAGTCGGCGCATTGCCAGCGTCTCTTCTCGGGGCACACGCCCTGGACCGCGATCGAGCTCTTGTACGCCACGTTGAACGTCAACTGGCCCACTGTCGCGAGCGCGGTCGCGCAAGCCGCGGTCCTCCTCGAGCTCGAACGCGAAGGCGACGCGCAGCAAGTACTGGGTCGCATCGACGGCGCGCGCGTCGCCGCGTATGCCCCTTACTGGGTCGTCCTCTCGCACGCCCGCCGCCGCAGCGGCGACCCGGTGGGCGCCCGCGAGGCCATGACCCAAGCGATCGCCCTCACGCGAAGCCCCCGCCTACGCACCTTTCTCGGAAGATCGCTGGGCGATCTCTCGTGAATTTGCATCGGTTCCTCGTGGTCGAGAGGAAGACGAAACGAAAACGACACGCGATGTCGAAATGAGCGCTCCTCGCGCATCTACCCCACGCCCGCTGGACCCCACCCAAGGAAAAACGCCCCATGGAATACATGCTGATTTTCTCGGAGACCGCGAAAGAAGGAGCGCGTCGAGAGGACCCCAACGAGGCCCCGACGTATTGGGCCGCGTGGAAGGCCTACGTCCAGGAGCTCTATGCGTCGGGCGCGGTCAAGAGCGGCAACGTCCTTCAACCGCCGCACACGGCCACCACGCTCCGCATCGAAGCGGGCAAGCGGCACGTGCAAGATGGGCCGCTCCCCGATGCCAAAGAACAGTTGGCCGGCTACTTCGTCCTCGACGTCCCCGATCTCGACGTTGCCCTGAAGTGGGCCGCCAAGGCGCCGTGCGCGAGCGGTGGCAGCGTCCAAGTGCGCCCGATCCTCCCTCCGCCTCCGCAGAGCTGACTCAATCAAAAAGGAAAAGGAAATACCGTGAGATATCTTCTCAGCCTCCACCAGAACGAAACGCGTTACGACAACATTCGACCGGCCGAGATGCAGGCGGAAATCAGCGAGTATTCGGCCTTCACCGAATCGATCGTGAAAGCCGGAAACTTCGTGGCGGGCGAGGCGCTGCAGCCCACCAGCACGGCGACAACGGTCCGTGTGCGCGGAGGCAAACGCTCGACCACCCGCGGCCCGTTTGGGCAGACCAAAGAACAGTTGGGCGGCTTCTATCTCATCGAAGCGAACGATATCGATGAAGCCGTCGCGATCGCGTCGCGGATCCCGACCGCGCGTTTTGGCTGCGTCGAGGTTCGGCCGGTCGTGGACTTCACGGCCAAGCCGTAGCATTCGTTTTTCGCGCTCAGGGCATCGGCGCGGCTTCGAGCTCCGCGACGCTCGCCTGAACCGCGCGCTCCGTGAGCCCGACGCGGGCGGCGAGACTACCATCGCGACGTCGTCGATCTCGACGCCGCACGCAGGGAAACGAGGGCGAGACGGAGCCGAATCCCAGAAAGTGCTATCCTCATTGGGTGTCGAGCAGAACGGCCGCGGTGTTCACGGTCGCGGGCTTCGCGCTCGGGATGGCGTGCTCCTCGTTCGAGGGGAATGGGCCCGTCGTCGAGCCGGACGATGCATCGACGGTGCCTCCGCCCGCGAAGGAAGGTGGGCCGACGCAGGATGCCGACGTCGGAGACGGCGGCGCGGATGCGGACGCCGGCCGGCCCGACATGGTGTTCGTGCCTGTCTCGGGCGCGACGGGCGGCGGCTTCTGGATCGACCGCACCGAGGTCACGATTGGCGCGTATTCGGGATTCGCGACCGCGGTGAACACGCACTCCGTCGACGCGGGTTGGGTCGACAGCGGCACGTGTGGTTGGAAAAAGACGGCGGGTCCCGACGCCAATTGCACGGTGGGCGCGGACACGCGGCTTCCCATCACGTGCATCGACTGGTGCGACGCCCAAGCCTACTGCCGCTCGCTCGAAAAACACCTCTGCGGCGCCATCGGCGGCGGAAGCGTGACGCCAGATCAACAGACGAATCCGTCGATCGCGGCTTGGACGCGCGCGTGCGCGGGAGGGCTCTCGGCCTCCGCCTATCCCTACGGTGCCAGCGCCGACACCAGCGCATGCAACGCGGCCCAAAATCCCGACGGAGGGCACGCGCTCGCGCCCGTCGCCACGTTTCCGAGGTGTCAGGGCAGCGTGCCCGGTCTCTTCGACATGGACGGCAACGCCGCGGAGTGGATCGACAGCTGCATCACGTCCGACCCCACCGGACAGCACGACTCGTGCTTCGTTCGCGGAGGCATGTTCGAGGACACGCCGCAGCCGTGCAACGCCTACGACACGTTCGGACGCGACAACGCGGGCCCGAAGCGTGGGTTTCGTTGCTGCGCCGAGCCCTGAACGGCGAGGCGCCGCGAACAGAAGTTGTACAATCTCAGGGCACGACCGCCCCGACGCCAGCGTGGTTCGTCGCCGTCGAGAAGCGCTTCGCCCGATCATGTGAGCGGTCGCGGGTCCAGGCTCGCTCTCGCTCGACGGTTTGCGTCGGCGCGCGTTCGCCTCGCCCGCGCGCGTGGCGGCGGCGGCGCACTGACCAATCGCGGCGCTACTTCGCGAGCGCGTCGAGCGTCGCGCGCATGCCGTCCTCGTACGAGGTCGCCTCGACGCCAAATCGCCGCTCGAACGCGCTGCTGTCGAAGACGTAGTCGGAGTCGTACTGGTAGAGCATCTCGACGATCGCATCCATGACGCGGTCCTTTTCGCCGAGCGCACGCAGCGTGCTCGTGTCGAGCACTTGGAATTGCGGTGCGGACCGACCTCGTAGCGCGGCCGCCTGGGTCGTGAGCTCGCGAACGGTGGGCGCTGGCGAGGCGGTGGGGACATGCCACGTCGTTCCGACGACGTCGCTCGCGTCTGCGAGGCGGACCATCGCGTCGGCGATGTCGTGCGTGTACGTGAACGAGTGCTTGCGATCGACGTTCTCGAGCCAATTCACGGTCTCGCCCGCCGCGATCTTCGCGAGCACCAGCATGTTGAGCACGCTCGTCGCGTCGGCGCCCGGGCCGTAGAAATCGGCCGAACGCGCGATGACGAATGGCACTCCGCTGTCCTGCACCATCTCGACGAGCTGCCGCCGCATGACGCCCTTCTTCGTCGTCGCGCGGTGCGCCACGGACTCGGTCATGGGGCCCTCGACTTTGCCGTACATGTACACGTTGTCGAGGAAGACGAGGCGGGCGCGCGAGCCTTTCATCGCGTCGAGCACGTTGCGCACGAGCGGTGGAAACTGCTTCAGCCAGACTTCCGTCTCGTAAGGTAGGCCGACCGCGAAGTGCACGACGTCTGCCCCTTCGACGGCACGCTTCGCGTCGTCGGACTTCGACAGATCCGCGCAGACGACATGTTCCGAGCCCCGTCCGACCGTGCGCGCGGAGATGCCGCGACGCTCGAGATGAGCGGCGACCGTGCGGCCCACGACTCCGGATGCACCGAGAACGACGTGACGTCGAGACATGAGGGGATCTTTTCGGGTGGTCATGTTCCCAACGTGAACCACCTGGTTCGCCCGATAAACGAAGAGGTTCGTTCGACACCCGATACTCTCGGTATCGAATGGAACGTCTCACCTGCATGGCCACTTTCGTCCGCGTCGTCGAAGCGGGGTCCTTCGCCGGCGCCGCGCGCGGCACGCCGCTCACCCCGGCCATGATCGGTCGCCACGTTCTGTGGCTCGAGGAGAGACTGGGCGTACAGCTGATCGCCCGCACGACACGGCGGCAAAGCGTCACCGAAGCAGGGCGCGCGTTTTACGACCGTTGCAAGACGGCGATCGCGGAGGTCGACGCGGCGGAAGAGGCCGTCCTTCGACTACGCAAGGCGCCGCGCGGCGTCCTCCGCATCAACGCGCCCGTGACGTTCGGCGCGGACGCGCTCACCGACGCGCTCCCTGCATACCTGCAAGCGTACCCCGAGGTGCGCGTCGAGCTGACGCTCGACAATCGTATCGTCGACCTCGCGGCGGAAAGCTACGACGCCGTCTTCCGCGTCGGCGAGCTGTCGGACTCCACCATGCGCGCGCGAACGCTTTCGCCGTATCGGCTCGTGGTGTGTGCCGCGCCGTCGTATCTCGCCCGTCGTGGTTGGCCGACGAGCCCGAAAGACCTGACTGCGCATGCGTGTCTCGGCTTCCGTCCCGGCGCGAAGAAGGAAGAGTGGACGTTCGATGGGCCCGGCGGCACGCGTTCGAGCGTCGCGATCGACAGCCCGTTCGTCTCCAACAACGGTCAGGCCCTGCGCGTCGCCGCGCTCGCAGGGGTTGGCATCATCGCGCAGTCCGAGGCGCTCGTTCGCGACGATATCGCGCGGGGGAGCCTCGTTCGCGTTCTTCCCGACCACGAGCCCATCACGTTGCCTCTGCACGTCCTGTTCTCGCCGACACGCACGATGACCCCGAAATTGCGCACGTTTCTCGATTTCGCAACGCGCCACTTCGGAAAGCGCGGCGCGGCGGCGAGCTGAGTCGCCTTTTCACGAGAGCTCGATCGAACGCGGCGCGGAGTCCAAGGCGGCCGCGCCACCCGGAGCACTACCGGTCATGTTTCTCCGTGACATCGAGGATCGCGTTCGTTTTTCGTCTCTCCACGCGACCTCAGGCGCGCGCTCGAGCATCTCGTCGCGCTGCTGACGCGGCTGGCGCCGGAAGCCACGACCCGGGAGCTCCTCGCGCACGCGGTGAGTGTCTGGTCGGCGGTCCATGGTTTTGCCTCCCTTTGCGATGCGCGTGTGCTGACGAAGATCCCCGGGCTGCCGTCGCTTCCAGAGCTCGAGGTGCAGCTCGTTGCCTCTGTCATGGGCGCACGCAAGGGTTCGGAGCCTTCGTAGGTCTCAGCAACCTGAGTCCCAGACGTGAAGAGGCGGTCTTGTTACTGACGAGAATGCGACTTCGACTTCCTGCAAGTCGGTCGCTTGGAGCAGACGCCGTGCCATTCCGTGCCGGACTTCGTCGAGCAGCGCTCGATAGCTCGTTCCTTCCCCCCGCCAAACGACGTTGGAGCGTGCGCGGCGTGACGCCGAGCGCGCGCGCGATGCGATCGAGCGATACCGGCGCCCCCACCATCGATCGGCGCTTCACGCTGCGGGCTTTTTCCGAGAACGTCGGCGCGCTCCCAGCGAGGTTGGCCTCGAGCGTCGGAATCAAAGGTGCGAATCGCGCGGCCTGACGCGGACGAAAAGGACGCAGCAAGTCGGCGGCAGCGATGACGAGCCGATCGTGCGGCGCGTGGAAGACGACGGGACACCCGAATTGCGCCTCGAGAACGATGCATCGGCGCGGCGACGCGAGAGCTCGAGGCGTCGAGGGACGATGAGCGCGCCGCTGGCGAGGAGAACGCGTCATTCAAAAGAAGTGGACTCGGTCAACGATTTCCATCGCTCGTCCGACGCCGCGAGCGCGGCAAGGGCGGCTGCCGCGGCCATGAAGGCGTCGCCGCCAAGCAAGAGGCGGGTAGGCGAGTCCTTCGCCTCGGCCAAGGTCCGCATGCCGCCCGGCGCGACCGACGAATCGATCGCGGGGCCGCAACGCGCCGGCACGGCCGAGCATCCACACAATACACGGGCTGATCGCGAAAGCGGTCAGCCCGTTTCGCTTTCCTCACCACCTGCGAAGGGGGCCTCCCCACCACCCCCACCCTTACCTGGGGAGATCTCGCCTCATGCCTGAGAGGGCGACGCGGACCGGATTGCCGGCGCGGAGCGAGAAGTCAGCCGAGGCCATAGGGGTGACCGCGAAGACGGTGGAAGAACTGCCGGCGTACGTAGCGACCCACTGGTCGCGGATCAGCGAGGAGATCCTCGCTGGCCGTTACCGGCCTCAACCCGTACGGCGACACGTGATTCCGAAGAAAGACGGTGGGAGCCGAGAGCTCGGATACCGACCGGCATCGACCGACTCATCCAGCAATGCATCTTGCATGTATTGCAACCGCGACTCGATCCGACCTTCTCGAAGCACAGCTACGGTTTTCGTCTGCGACCGATCCATCGGCCTGCCGAGGCTGGCTGCTACCTCAACTCGCTGAACCGCCGGATGCGGACCCGCACGTCCGGTGGTGTGGGAGCGGACCCATTGCATCTCACGTGCGAACGCAGCGACGGATCGTGTCACGGAGCCACTGGCTCGCCGGGTCTGCGTCGACCCGACCGTCCCAGATCAGACGGCACTTGAAACCTGGTAGCGCCAGCGGAAGCGGATGCACCTGGAGTTTTCTCAGCGAGAGCGATGCCGCGACGCGCGCCGGCAATGTCGCGATGAGGCCAAGCTCCTCCGCCAGGTGAGCGGCAGTGGTGAAGTACGGCGTGTACGCGACAATCCGGCGTCGATGACCGAGCTTCGCGAGCGCGGCGTCGATGCCTTCATAGCCCGGGTGCGCCGACGTCGCGACGTGGCCCTCGTCGAGGTAACGGTGGAGCGTGAGGCGCTTGCCCGGAGCAACGCATACGAATTGTTCTCGATAGAGCGTCGCCTGCTTGAGGCCCGGATGCTCTGGCGGATCCACGGCGACGGCGACGTCGACCGCTCCTCTAAAGAGGTCGTTGCCGATGCGCTCGCGTGAGTACGGAACGAAGTGGACCTGCGTCGGTGGGCTGGAGGCGGCGAATTCGCGCACGAGAGCAGGCCCCAGCGCGAGAACGAACTGATCTCGCATGGCGACGACGACCCGCGTGGGCCGCGCGACCGACGCGGCCGCGGCCCCCTCGAGGACGGCGCGCACGGAGCGCAACGACGACGCGAGTGGTTCGCGCAACCGTTCCGCGCGAGGCGTGAGCACCATGATGTCTCCACGCCTCACCATCAACCCATCGCCAAGCTCTTGCCGCAGCGTCGCGAGCGTCTTGCTCACCGCCGATTGCGTCACCTCGAGCTCGCGGGCGGCGGCGGTGGGACTTCTCGTTCGGAGGAGCGCTTCGAGAACGACCAGATGATTCAGTCTCACCTCGATGACTTTATCTCATTCGGAGATGAGCAAATGTCCGCTTCCGGAATCGGCGAGACCGTCCCACGATTCGCGGCGGAGGACACGCATGACCGAGCTCGAGATCGAACGCTTCGCCGGACGCGAAGCCGACGTCAACGCGTACATCGTTCACAATGCGACCCATGCGGTCGTCGTCGACAGTCTGCGAAATCGCGAAGAGGCAACCGAGCTGGCGAACAAGCTTCGCGCGTCGGGCCGAAAGCTCCAGGCGATCTTCGTCACGCATGGTCACCCTGACCACTACATCGGGTCGCGCACGCTGAAGGAGGCATTCCCGGGCGCGCGCATTCTCGTCGCGAGCGAAGCGATCAAGGCCGATGCGCTCGGCTTCTCGACGTGGATGGACAGCGTCGGCTGGCTCGAAAAGCAGCCACAGATGAAGCCGAAGGGGCCGAACGCGCCTGACGGGTTCGACTACGCGACACAGCTCGAGGTGCTCGAAGGCGACAGGCTCATCCTCGACGGAGGCGGGGAGCTCGAGATCCGCGCCGACTACCCCGCGACGGAGAGCGGGCACATGTCTACCGTGTTCGTCCCCGGCTCGAAGACGCTGCTTACGAGCGATCTCGCCTACCACGGAGTGCATGCGTGGGCCGGCCAGGGCGTTCTCCGTGAGCACATCGCGAATTGGATCCGGGTGCTCGGGGATCTGAAAGCGGCCTATGCCGACCGTGACATCACCGTCCTTCCGGGACACGGAGCGCCTAGCGATGTCTCGCTCTTCGATCGCATGCGCGTCTACCTCGATGACTTCCTCGCCGCCGTCACGAGCGAGACCACGAACACCGCCGCGCTCGCGCGCATGAAGCGGCTCTACCCAGGCTACAGGCAGGAGGAGTTCCTCCTCGTTCACAGCGTCGCCTTCCACGGTCCCGACGCTTCGAAAGGAGCGACGGGCAGCTGAGTTTTCTATCCGCAGAAGGGGCAAGGGGCCTCGGGAAGCCTCGCGCGGCGAGTGTTGGGCGAATCGATCGCGGGGCCGCAACGCGCCGGCAAGGCCAAGCATCCACTCCACCACGAGTTTTGAACAGTTCGTTCCATAACTCGTCGAACGGAGCGATTTCATGAGCAAGTACGCAGGAAAAACCGCCGTCATCACCGGCGGAAGCACCGGTATCGGCTTCGCGACGGCGAAGCTCTTGATCGAAGGCGGCGCGAAGGTCGTCTTCACGGCCCGCAGTGCGGCCGACATCGCGGCGGCGGAGAAGACGCTCGGAGCGCATGCCATCGGCCTGGTGTCGGATACGTCGCGGCTCGCCGATCTCGATGCGCTCTCCGCCAAGGTGAGGTCCACGATCGGCGAGATCGATTTCCTCTTCGTCAACGCGGGCATCGCCAAGTTCGCCCCCCTCGGCGACGTGACGGAGGCGTTCTACGACGAGCAGTTCGCCGTGAACACGAAGGGCGCCTTCTTCGCGGTGCAGAAGCTCTCCGGCCAGATCCGGAATGGCGGCGCCGTCGTGCTGAACACGTCGGTGGTCGACGAAAAGGGAATGCCGGCGACGAGCGTGTACGCGGCGACCAAGGCTGCGCTCCGCTCCCTCGCACGCACCCTCGCGACCGAGCTCCTCCCGAAGGGGATCCGCGTGAACGCGGTCAGCCCCGGACCGATCGAGACGCCGATCTACGGCAAGCTCGGCATGCCGAAAGAGGCCGTCGATGGCTTCTCCGCGCAGATGAAAGAGGGCAACCCGATGAAGCGCTTCGGTCATGCGGACGAAGTCGCGCGGGCCGCTCTCTTTCTCGCCTTCGATGCGACGTATTCGGCGGGCGTCGAGCTGCCGGTCGATGGCGGGCTGACCCAACTCTGACTATTCTCTGGAGAGGATGGCGCGGCCTCGTGAGTTCGACGAGACCGAGGTGCTCGAGCGAGCGCTCCACACCTTTTGGTCGAAAGGCTTCGACGGGACCTCGATGGAGGATCTCGTCGCAGCGACCGGTCTCGGCCGCGCGAGCCTGTACGGCGCTTTCGGCGACAAGGAAGCGCTGTTCGGCCGCGTCGTCGATCACTACGTCGCCCGCGTCGCCGCCTCCTCGTCGGTCGCCGTCGCGGGCGACGAGGCCGATACGCTACGCGCCATCGCCGACGGGTGGGTGGAGGGGACTTGCCGCCGCCGCGGGCCGAAGGGCTGCTTTCTCAGCCTGGCATCGGTCGAAGGAACGAGCACGCCCTTCGCGCGCGATGCGCTGCTCCGCAGCTTGCGTGCCGACCAGCGGAAGCTCTCTCGGCTGATCGAGGCGGGCCAGAAGCACGGGTGCATCCGCGCGAAGGGCGCGCCCGACGATCTCGCGCGGCTCTTCGTGGTGATGCAGCAGGGCGTCTCGACGTCGGCGCGCGCAGGCACGTCCGCGCGCGACCTCGAGAGCGCCGTCAGCGCGCTGCTCGACCTCGTCATCGCGTGATCGGCGGGCGGCGGGAAGCGAAGTCGAAGGGGCCAGAGTCGCTCGATGACCCTCCGCTTCGTCGCATGACTGTCGTGGTCGCAGCGGGTGTGCGACGACGGCACGCGTTCGTATGGCCATCTCGATCTCGCCCGCTCGGCTCGTATCGTCGGGCATGCACCAAGTCGCACGGTCCTTCGCGGGAATCGTCGCGCTCCTCGTCACGTGGCTCGGTGCGGGCCTGTCGTCGCGCGACAGCTCTCTGTCGCGCGCGGCCACGGCCCTGACGGTCCGATCGGCGCAGATTCTTCGAGACGCCGCTCACGACGAGCGGACGCCGAAAGGAAGAATCCCATGCTCTATTTCCGCGCTCTCGCTCCCACCCTTCTCCTCTCCCTGAGCCTTGCCGCGTGCTCCGATGGCTCGAACGGCGAATCCGACCGGAGTCCGAACGTCGCCAGCGTCGATTCTGCTGTCGCGGCGCGCATCGACGTAGTCCGTCGGCGGATCGCCGCGAACAACGCGAAGGACTGGGACGCGTGGGAGTCGCTCCACACGGTCGATGCGATCCGCACCGCACCCGAGCTCCCCGCGCCTCTGCGTGGCGCGAAGGCCATGCGGGCGGGCATCGAAGATCTCGTCCAGACATTCCCTGACTACCACCTCGAGCTCGTCGACGCATTCGGTAGCGGCGAACGCCTCGTCGCTCGCATCCACACGCGGGCGACGATGAAGGGGCCGATGGTTCTCGGTGCGACCACCGCGCCGCCCACCGGGAACGTCTTCGAGCAGGACTGGGTCGCGGTCCTGCGCTTCGAAGGCGACCTCATCGCCTCGATCGACGAGTTCCACGACAACTACGGGATCCTGATCCAGCTCGGCCTCGCCGGAGCTCCGTGAGCGTGCGACGGGTCGCCCTTCCACCCGTGGAGCGCACGATGAACGCACGCATTCTCGCACTCGCACTCGCACTCGTGGGACGCGCCACTCCGGCGAGCGCACAGAGCGTCGCTTTGGAGGCGGACGCCCTCGCGTATCCGCTCGGCGGATACTCCGCAGCGCTCCGCATCACCCATGACAACGGCTTCAGCTATGCGCTCGGGACCGGTCGCTATTCGCTGCCGACCTTCCTCGTGAAGAGCCAGTCGACGTACGACGAGGCGGGCTGGCAGGCGACGTCCGAATCGATTCAGGTGCTGCGGGTCGGGTATCGCTTCTTTGGTCCGCGGGCGAATGGGCCCGCGGTCGACGCGATCCTCCTCAACCAACTCTGGCACGTCGAAGCGCCACGCCTAGGCGGGGATACCCACTTCAAGACGCTCGGAGCGGGTCTCTCTGCGGGGTACTACTTTCATGTTGGCTCTCACTTCTACCTCTACCCCAACGCAGCGCTCACCTACGAGACGGTGTACGCGGGCGGTACGTCCGTGAAGGACCGCACGTACGATGTCTCGCCGATTGGCGTGAACGGCTCGGTCCACATCGGATGGGAGCTGTGACCGTCGAGGAGCGTGCTAAGGACGACGGCGTGTCGGCGCGCGCCAGTCAAGCTCACTCCGTCGCCGCGAGCTCCATCGTCGGGCTCCTTGCCTACGCGGAAGCGATCGGCGTCCCGACGAACGGCGTCCTCGAAACCGCCGGGCTCACCCGCGGGTCGCTCGCGGGTCCGGAAGCGCGCATTCCGGAAGGCGCCAACAACAAGGTGTGGGAGCTTCTCGCCGCGGCCTCGAAGGACGCGGAGTTCGGCCTCCACTTCGCCGAGAGGATGACAGTCGATGCGTTCGATGTCGTCGGCCATCTACTCGCGCGGTCGCGGACGTTCGGCGAAGGCCTCGAGCGCGTCGTCGCTTACTCGCGCATCTTGCACGACGCGGGGCGCGTCGAGCTCGAACGGTCCGGGACACGGGTCGTCGTGTTCCCGGGCTGCCGCGGGCTCGTGAACGACTTCCCGAGGCACATCGCCGAGTTCTCGGCTGCCTCGGTGCTCGTCCTCGGGCGCGCCACGACCGGAAAGCCGATGCGCGCGACCGCCGTGCGCTTCCGGCACCCCGCGCCGGCGCGCCTCTCCGAACACCTGCGTATCTTCGGTGTCCCCCCGACGTTCGACGCGCGTGAGACCGAGGTCGAGCTCGAGTCGGCCGCGCTCGACCTCCCGATTCTGGACGCGCAGCCAGGCCTCGTCAGCTACCTCGACGCGTACGCCCGCGACGTCATCGCCAAGCTGCCGGCCGACGACGACCTGGTGAGCACCGTCGAGCGCGCCATTGCTTCGGCGATGAGCCGCGGTGTGCCCGACATCGAAGTCATCGCCACACAGCTCGGCATGGGCTTGCGCACTCTGCAGCGGCGCCTCGCGGACGCGGAGACCGGTTTCCAAGAGCTCGTCGACACGGTTCGTCGCTCGTACGCCGAGCGATACCTCGCCGACGACCGCCTCGCCATCACCGAAGTCGCGTTCCTCGTTGGCTTCTCCGAGCCGAGCAACTTTCATCGGGCGTTCCGACGCTGGACGGGGACGACCCCTGCGGCCTACCGCGCGCGCCTGACCGGCGCTTGACGCTCCGCCTGCGGTTCACGCGAAGCCTTCGGGACCTCGAATTCTTCCGACGGGAGGCGTCGTCCGCGGCCGCGGCATGAGGGGCCGCGGGTTCAACGATCGGGCGGCTCTCGTCGATCGAGCCACCGCGGGAGTCCGAACTTCGGAAGCAGATGGTTCTCGAAGCGACGGAGCGCGCCGACGTGGTCGCCCTCGAGCGTGAGAACGTAGAGACCCACGCCCGGGCTGATGCCATCCGGCGAGCGCAGATACGCACCGAACGCCGGCTGCCCGTTCGCGCGTGTCGGCACGAGGGCGAAGCGTCGTCCGGCGCGGAAGATACTCGCGCAGAACGCTGCGACCGCATCACGGCCCTCGTATTCGAACGGGATGGGAGGCATCGACATGGCGACGTCGTCGGTCAACACGCGCACGAGCGCGTCGAGATCGGCGGACTCCCATGCCGACACGAAGCGCGCGACGACCTC
>JAOTRH010209102.1:0-10954 GCA_034768845.1 Heliamphora exappendiculata | reverse complement strand
AAAAAATAAAAAAATTACATCACTATAGGTCAAGTACATCCCAACTAGGTTGGCACATACAAGCCTAACAATTATTTGCATTATTCTCTATTTAAAATACATAAAAAATAAAATATAAAATTACAAATATAAAGAAAGAAAATTTACATATATAACAAATAATTACAAAAATCAGTATGAGCCTGATAATTCTTCAGGCGTTCCAGACATAATATCTTCTATGTCTGATTCGATTATTTCCTTCTCGTCCATTTCTTGACACTTATTCGATGCGTAAAGTGTGTCTCATATAATCATCAATACTTGAACCATCTCCGAAGTGAGTCTTGATCTGTAGTCGCTCAGCACTCGTCCACCTGCACTGAAAGCTGACTCCGAAGCAACTGTAGAAACATGAATGGCAAGTCGCGAGCTATCGCAGCCAATACTGGCCACGACAACTTGTGTTGTTTCCAATAATCTAAAATATCAAAATTATCATCATCTATATTTTTTACAGCATCAAAATATCGTTGGAGTTCTGTGATAGAACCCCAATGAGTCTTAGAAAATTGTCTATTTTTTATGATAGACCAATCATCGTTATGACTTCAAGATGAAGTACTTGACCTATGGGGTTGTGTTGATTGTGGTATTATTAGAATTTTATATTCATCATAAAAATATTTAAGTGCTTTATTTATTACTTCTTGTTGGTTTATATTACCGTAAATAATTTTTAAAAAATAACACAAACCAATATTTTTACACATAGAATCTAGTATGCAGGTTATTCTAAAAATATGTATTATTTCATTATAATATTTATCAAATTTATCTTTCATACTAAATATCATTTGATAATAATTTGGATTGAGTAAAAATTCATCAAATACTGCGCAAATTTATTTTAATTGCAGTAAAACTAATGGAGTAGTAGGAGTGTAAATAAAAGAAATTAATTTTGTTGCTTGATAAAAGATTTTATAAATTTTTTTATATGCATTTAAATTATTCCAATCACTAGATATTGGTGGTTCAAAATTAATATATGTATTTATTTCATAATATAAATCAATTACTTTTTTTTGTTTTATTATTAGTGCTAACATTTGATATGTCGAGTCCCATCTAGTGTTTACATCATGTTGTAATTTTTTATATTTCATACTTTCTTGTTGACATATTTTTCTATACAAATTAACTCTCATAACACTACATTTATACATCTTACTGCTAAATTAACTCTTTCAAGAGACTCATTGTAATATTTAAATCTTTCTTTCACAATTAAATTTAAAATATGTGCGGAATAACGAACATGAAATAAACCACCAGATAATAGAAATTGTAAATGACGTTTTAAATAATGTACACATTCATTATTATAAGAAGTATTATCTAAAATAATAGAAAATATTTTATTTGTAATACCCCACATACCTAGTTTTTGCCTAATAACTATAACTAAAGATTGACCAGTATAGAGAAATTCTATAGTTTTAAATTAAAATTTTTTTTTACATAAATTCTAATAATTATCTATAAAATGTGCTGTAATACATTGAAATTCTTATTTTTTCTAACAGTCCATAAATCAAAAGTTAAGCTAATTTTTCCTTTTAAATTTATAAATAAATCTATTAACTTGATTTTAATTTGATAAAATCTATTTAAAATCCTATTTGTTGTAGTATTTCTAGAAAAACGTTAAAATTGCGGAACAAATCCGATTTGTATCATTTTTTCAAATTTTGATTGTTCACTAATTGAAAATGGTTGTTTTTGTTTTATTATATAATCAACAACAACATTTTGTGCATGAGTTTGTTCCCACGAAAAATTTGTAATATTACCAGTTGCATCTCTGTCTATTTGCATTTGTGAAGTGACATTAAGATGTGAATTTTTACGGTGAATTTTAGTATGTCTACGTAAGTGGTTAGTGCCACTCGATGTGTTACCCGAAAGTAATTTATTATAAATTTTACATTTTGCTTTAACAATAACGATGCCATCATTATTTTTTTTTAAAAATTTTTCAAAATTTGTTCGCACATTTACAATTTTTTTACTAGATGAACCTACAGATGCAGATGTATATGAAGTAGTGTGTGAAATAAGAGCATGAAGAGTTGAATTAGAACCAGTAAGTGAAAATAAAAAAATATCTTCTTCTTCATTAACGGAAAAAATATTTGGATCAATTAATTTTTTTAAAAAGATTATTAAATTTTAAATCAACAAATAAATTAATTTTTTTAGAGACTATATTTTTAATTGCAACAAATAAATTAGAGAATAAATTGGAGATTACAATTTAAATTACAACAAATAAATAAATTAGAGACTAGAATTTAAATTGTAAAATTTTTTTTTTAGAGAATAGAGATTAGAATTTTAAAAAATTGAAAATGAAATAGAATTTAATTTTTTTTTAAAATTAATTAGAAATTTTAAAAAATGAAATCAAAATTTAATTAAATATTGCAACAAATAAATTAATTTTTTTAGAGATTAGAATTTAAATTGCAAAAAAAATATTAATTTTTTAGAGAATAGAGACTAGAATTTTAAAAAATTGAATAAAATTATAAAAAATTAAATTAAATTGTAAAAAATAAATTAAATTGGAAAAAATAAAGCAAATCGAATTTACGAACTCCGATCTTTAATCTTGATCTCGATCGATTTGTATTTTGATATTGATCTCGATTCTTGATTTTTACTCCTTGAATCGCCAACAATTGCACCGAACGGTTCGGTCCGAACCTGAATATTACCGAACCCGAATACCACCGAATAATTAGAAAGAAAAATTAAAGAGAAAATAGTATAGAGAAGAGTATTGTTTGGATAAGAAAAACATGAAAGGGAGCTCCCTATTTATAGGAAAAAATTGTGTTTTAAAAAAAAAAAATTAGTCGTTGGCCGGGGCGGACCCAATGGTCAAATAATCCCAGCCGTTAAATTTTTAAAAAATCTAATCTCGACCGTTCATCCGAAAAACTTATCGTTAGAGGGGGAGAGAGTCGGGTTGGGCCGGGCCCAATGGCTAGCCCGACCCGGGCTTTGTGGCGGGTTTCATTTGGGCGGACCTCGGGCTTTTTTTAGGCGGGCTGAAATCGGGTTGGACTGGCCCGGCCCGTCTGGCTTTGACGGGCTGCCCAAGTTCGGTTCACGAACAGTGGCGGGCTGGGCCGACCCGGGCCCGGCCGGGCTTCTACAGTGCCGAGCTTTGGGCAGGCTTCGGGCCCTCGTCGGGTTTCGGGCCATGTTTACACCCCTACGCACAGTGGTGGGTCTCGGGTGGGTTTCGAGTGGGTCTCGGGTGGATCTCGAGCCGCTCGCGGGTCATGGGCTCTTTTTACACCCCTACCGCTTAATTTCAACCCATTGTGCACTAGTGCTGCCGCCCATCACGAGCCACCTCTCTACACTTCACACACTCTTTCCTCTCCCTCACTACTTTTCTATCTTCTGCCTCCCTTCCTCCTTCTCTCCTTTCCTTCTTTGCCTCTTGTTTATTTGCAAACCCTAACCTAGATTTAGGGCTTGCAAATAAGAAAAAGAGAAAAAGATGGAGAAAAGAGGAGAGAACTCACTCAAAAAAGAAGAGAAAGGGAGGTTGCATGCGATGCAGAGGGAGAGAGAGAGAGAGAGGAGGGGTGGTGTGCGATGGCAGGGAGGGGTTGACGGCGATAGATGGTGGTTATCAGAGATGGTGGGAGAAAATTTAGAATTTGAGAGCATTTTAGTAATTTCACATTCAATAAAAAATAAAAAAGAGAAATAGGTGGCCGAATTTGAATGCTTTTAAGTGTAAATAGAATATTGGAATCACTCAAAAATGCTATGTGATTTGAAAAGACACATTTGATAGAGGGTGAGTCATGCACAATGTGTGGGACCCACTTCTGGTAAGAAATATTCGATTTGTAGTATGGCATATGTTTATACGCGTTGCAATCTTTTTTGTGGACACTATCAATTTTCTCACGTGATGTAAATGTGATATGACTTTGACCGAAGCGATATATTATGAATATATTTATACCATATCATAGAAGTTAAATATTGTGAATAAAGTCAACTCACATTATAGCTGCTTTAATTTGTTTCCAAACTTTATGTTCTTTCTCTCTTTTTCTAAAATCTCAATTTCAAGCATTATATTTAATTTGATTATCTTTTTAATTTAATACTTTTATAGTAAGTTAAAAATTATACATGTTTTGTGTATGACACGCACACTAATATATACAAGACATTACACTTTTGACTACCACTTTTGACGAACAACGTGAAATTTGATTGTTGGATGCAGAACATTGGCTACCAAATTTTTTATTTGCCACGAAAAACCTACTTTCAGCAACCCAAAAAACATTTGGCCACCCATTGTTTGGCAATGGGGACAAAAAACATATCAAAGGCCTTTGGTGACTAAATAATATTTAGTCGCAGGATACTTCCTAATTTGTGACTAAATAATATTTAGTCGCAGAAAAAATTCCGTCGCAACAACATTTGTCGTTAGTCACCAAACATTTTGGCTCTAGATGAAAAAAATGTGGCAATGGCCTTTGGCGACTAAAGTTTAGTCACCAATTACTTATTAAATGGTGACTAAATAGTTTTGTTATGAAAACATACCTTTTCGTGACCAAATCATATTCAGTCTCCACAAATGAATTGAATGGAGTTTTCTCGTATTTCAATCGAAAAATCTAACAAAGACATTACTATGGAGTTTTGGCGTAACTAAAAATCGTCCAATGTTTTGGAGCTAGAATAAAAGAAAACACAGGAATAGCTGGCCCTTGACGACTAAGGTTTAGTAATAAAATAAGCTCTAATTGGCGACTAAATACATTTATTCATCAAATGTATTAGCTTAACATAATCTTTGGTGGCTAGATTTACACGTAGTCACCAATTGTTTTGACGTAATATAATATTCGGTGACCAAATTTACATGTAGTCACCAAAAGTTTTAACATAGCATATAATCTTTGGTGACCAAATTACATTTAGTCCCCAATTGTTATGGCGCAACATAACGTTTGGGGACCAAATCTACATTTAGTCGTGAAAAGTTTTGGTGAAGCATAACTTTTGGTGACCAGATATACATTTAGTCACCAATTATTTTGGCATAACATAACTTTCAGTGTCTAACTTTACATGAACTCACCAAATGTTTTTGTTATAACATAACATTTGGTGACTAAATTTATATTTTTAGTCACCAAATATTTTAGCACCAAAGGAAAAAGAAATGCAGGAATGGCCTTTAGGTGACCAATTTTTCATTTAGTAACCAAAATTTTTGGCATAGCATAACCTTTGGTGATTAGATTTACATTTAGTTGCCAATTATTTTAGTATAAGATAACTTTCGGTGACCAGCTTTACATGTAGTCACCGAATGCTATGTTACATTTGGTGACTAAATTTATGTGTAGTCGCCAATTATTTTGAGACAACATAACATTTGGTGACCAAATTTACATTCAGTCACCAAAAATCTTGGCATAGCATAATGTTTGGTGACCAAATTTATATTTAGTCGCTAATTATTTTGACATAACATAACATTTGTGACCAAATTTACCTTGTCACAAAAAGTTTTGGCATAGTATAACTTTTGGTGACTAGATTTACATTTAGTCGCCAATTGTTTTGGCGTAACATAACTTTTGTGACCAACTTAAGATGTAGTCACCAACGTTTTGGTGTAACATAACTTTTTGGTGACCAAATTAGCATTTAGTCACCAAGTATTTTGACACCAAAGGAAAAAAAATGCTGAAATGGCCTTTGACACCAATTAATGGTCTAAAGAGTCTACCTAAACTTCTCAACAAATTTGCAAGATCAGAATTCCTCATTTAAATCTGAATGATTCTCAAAAACATCTTTATTCTTCACTCCACAACTTTCTCACACTACATCGCTCAATGAACCAACTAATTTCAATTTCAAGAAATTAATATTGAGCACAACTTTTCTTGCCACATTTGTTATCAAATGTAGGCAACACAAACCCTTCTCATCAATGCTTCTTTTGTCCAATATTGTGAATATATTATATTTACCATCTTTCTAACATTTCAGATAGAATATTATTAGCAATAAAATGAGCAGGAATAGAGGTGCAATTAGCCATACATTTCTCCTACTTTTATATGTAGGTGCCTGCCTATGTTTAATTTTTTTTATTTTTCTATCTTTATTTTCCTTTCTTTGGGGGATGGGGTTAGGAGATATACAGTACAAAATAATATAAGGAGAGAATCTTCAAATACCAAATATGCTGGCCCGAATAGTACGTATACTGTTAGCAGTTTTTAGTTTTTTATAATTAATTTTAATTATAAATTAAAAGTTTTTTCAAACACTTTCAACTTCTGCTACAACTTATAGTTATTTTTTTCTATTTCAACTACAAACTACAATTTTTACTAAATACTCACAACTTCTACTACAAACTACAAACTATAAGCAGTGGCGGAGTAAAAAATTTGGTTCGAATGGAGCACAAAAACATAAATATTCATGATAAGCCAAAAATCAAAATATTCATTTTTAGATTTTTTTTTGGTTATAGTTGACTGCAACAAGTTTTCATGTTTTGAAAATTTTGCATGAGAATATCATTACTAACTCTATAAAAAATCTCTCTATGTAAACCACCAAGCTAAATAAAAAAATATTTCATTGTAGAAATCTATTTCTTCAATATTCTTCTCATTTTTTAGAAGGGTCACAAAGTAATTTATAAAATATAAATTTATTTCATACAAAAATAATAATAATAAAAAAATTCAGGTGGGGCACGTGACCTCCTGGTCACTAACTACCTCCGCCACTGTCTATAAGCTACTAACAATAGTTTTGCCAAACACTACAAATATATCTAGAATTTCAAGCATTTGAAAAAGGAATATCTTACTCATAAAATGAATCGCGTGTTAATATAATAAAGGGGATATCGGAATTTGAGAAAGATTAAACTAGGGACCAAGCTATCATAAAGTTAAAAAAAAAGAAGAAAGATTATCAATACATGACAAAGCAATACCAATTCTGTTGAAGATTATGAATGAAGGAAAAAAAATTACTAAAATGGCTTGCAGAAAAACACAAAGACATGTGAATTTTTATGTCCCAAAACTATATTTATAATTTGGAAAAATCAGAACTTTTAAGCATGCAAACTAACGAAGCGAAGGTAATAAAGCCATCATTATTCTAAGGAATTAATCACTTTCAACCCCTTGCTTTAATAAAGATTTCAACTTTGGAGGCATCTTTGAGTGTGCAGTAAGTATCTTGAAAAGAAAAAAGGCACAAGCATGCAATAAAACAAAAATCGCTATGAAGAACTGGAATTCAAAACCCATTATGAATGATAGTCCGACCAAATACAAACGATGAAAGCTTAAGATTGAATTCGCAATGCTTTCGTTTCATAAATTATAAGTAATTCCTTCTTATGATACATGGAATGCGGATCAATCAATATGAGGAATGGAAATAAAATGCAAACATAGTACGCCAAGAACTCTAAAATGTCGCATGCAAACTACTAGATCATCTTTACTAATTAGATGTCCAATAAAGATAGTATATATTAATCAGATGTCCAATAAATATAGCATAATGTTTTATAAACTAACCATATAAAAATAAGATTTTAGAAACATTACAAACTCTAGTTTTTCTTTTTGTTTTTTTCGTTTCAAAACCCCACCGTAAAAACACAATCCAGAGCTTCTGACCAAACCCAGCCCTTGGTGGATCCCAAGAGACCACCCAAACTCACTAAAAATATCACTCATCACTCCACCCACAGCCCCTAAAACATGCCCTGAAACTTGTTCTCCTCCTTCCAACTCCACTCCCGACCCGAGCAACCCTCAACATCAGCATAACAAAAATGATCCGTTTGAAAGGAAAAATCGTAAAGCTTGCTTGTGCCAAAACAAACTTATAGAAACTTGCAGCACGTTGTTGTGATGCTCGGGTAAAAAGGTAGACCTCAAAATGTTCAAATGTTAGTGAAAATAGTCTGTTTGAGAGGCAAAATTTAGAGTACGTAACAACCAAACTGTTGGGAGACAATCCAACGCCAAAATAAAATATATACATGCTCAGTGATTCAGAAAATACATCTTTATTAACTTTCAACAATTACAATAATCTAAAATTACAGAAAAATAAAATAACAAAAATAACAGGAATAGAATTTGCAAACTGAGTTCTGCAAACGTAATTTCCTTAAGAATGATTCACCGCCTACCGGGTGTGTTGTAGGTTTTTCACCGGCGTTACTCTCCCAGGATAAAACGGCTACACGATCGTTAGAACAACACCAAGGATCGGCTACAAACGTACTCCGTCTGTCTTTTCTTTCTCTTACAGCTTGCAATATAATCTGAGTTGTATATCTCATTTCTCACCTCTACTGTCTTCTTCTCTGTTCTCTGTTCTGTTTCTTCTTCTCTTCTCCTCTGCCTCATTTCCTCTGAATGAGATGATAGCATATATAGGCCTTCCATCATGGAGGGGGTTACAGGAAAATCAATAGCCATGAGAGGTATTGATTTTCAGGATTCAATTGCCAATTGAATGGCCAATTCAATTGCAATTGAATTCTTCTATTGAATTCTGAAATTCAATGGCCAATGAATTTACAGATTTCAACACCAATAAAAGCACTTTTGAGTTTCACATAACTGTGGAAGGAGCATTCTCAGTCTGTTGGCCAAAACTTTAGCTATTACTTAACAAATAACTGTACAGAGGCTGATTGGTCGAAATTGCACTGGTTTGGTTGGTCGAAATTACGTGACATCAAACGCGTGAACATACATAATCTTCCCCACTGAAAAAAACATAGCTATACCGACCAGGCAATTCCAACAGGAAGTTGCAAACACTTATAACAATTCTACAATAAGATTGAACCTGATAGACAACCATAGGAATACAAAATGGGAGCATGGAAGAACTCATCGCCATTTTCAGATTTTCAACAACGAGTCAAAGCATCAATTGTCCATGAAATTTGTAGATAGGAAACAACAGTGTAACCCACTAAATACAACAGTGGCTGAAACTACTTGCAAATAACATATTTTAAATGGACATTCTATTTGCGCACTAAAACTGGAAGCACCAACCTCTAATCAAATGACGATTTTGAGCATTCCAGCTGAAACCATCGTAGATACACCAAACAGCTCCATGACATGCTATGTTGTCAAGCCAAACTCCGTCTCCAAACCAGACATGGTAGTCAAGGCTACCAGGATGTCATCCAAGAGAACCAACGATAGAATTCCATTGCCAAAACACCATGGGAGCCTTAGGGATAGCTCTCTAGAGAGAGAAGCTCTCCCCATTTGTACCAAGGATATCAAAGTTTAGTTGATAATCCTTGGCATGGAGCAGCTATGAAAAAAGGCTTCAACTGCTGCAACTACATCTGGACACACCATATCCAAGTAATGTTGATAAAACAATGTCGTCATACCATCTACTGCTGAAGCCTTTATTTCCTCAATGTCGGATGCATGTCAAATAGTGCTGACTTTATTCCTCATCAGTCAGTCACCTGCTTGAGTAGCATAGTGTTCATTGAATCAGAAACTTTT
Organism: Heliamphora exappendiculata; assembly: GCA_034768845.1. Classification (NCBI taxonomy): domain Eukaryota; kingdom Viridiplantae; phylum Streptophyta; class Magnoliopsida; order Ericales; family Sarraceniaceae; genus Heliamphora; species Heliamphora exappendiculata. Next base: position 1,310 of record JAOTRH010209102.1, on the reverse strand, counting down.
TTTTTTGGGGATTAGAGAAATTACCTCCTCTATTTGGTCACAGCCATTGGACTGAAATATGCCTTTAAAATAAGTCTAAAATTGAACACGAACACTTGTTGGATCTGAAAGCCATTGCCCTTGATCATCTCCAATCACGCTCACTTTACTGTATGTTCTCCGTAGTAATACCAATGCATGAAAGAAGGATGAGTTTTTGTCCCCCAGCTTGAGCCAATTTACCATAGATATCTGTTGCCAATACTCCTCTTCTCTAGTCCACTATGGCGCTTTCTCCTTGGTATACTTGTTGCATCGGTCATGATTTGAACTTAGGTCTTCCTTCAGCATTTTTGATTTCTAATTTGTATTGATCAATCATTTTCCTTGAGTTTAGATTTTTCTCCTTCCACCACCTGCAAAGTTGTTGTCGGCATGCTTGAGCTTTCTTTTGGATTTGGCATGGACGTGATCCTTCAGTTTGATTCCGCCATGCATCTTGGATAATTCGTCTTGAGTCCTGAACTTGAATCCACCTTGAATTAAAGCGAAATGTTAGCTTATAAGGCCCCAAATGAGGATATACTAAAAGCATTAGTGGTATATGATTTGAACCAACTACCCTCACATGCTCCACTACATCTTGGCCATACTGCATCCTCCAACTTGCTGAGGCTAGAGTTCTATCGAATCGTTCTTCAATCAGACCACTACTTTTGTTTCTCCAGGTGAAAAGATACCCCACATATCCCAAATCAACCAAAGCACAATCCCTAATAAACTGCCTAAACCCAATGAGAGATCCTACAGGCCTCCATGGTCCTCCATGTTTTTCCTCCCTCCTCACGAAGTCAATAGATCACCCCACAAGACCCAATCGGACCCTAAACAATTCTTGTAAAAACTCCATTGTTCCCGTCTTACATCATCTTGTACACTGAGATAAACATTGAGTAGACACAACTCCTTTGGGACCTTTTATCGAACACCTTAATATCAATGAAGAAATGAGACAATAACTTGTAATTCTACCTGTAAGTTGTTCTTCCACAAAAGTGGCAGGCCTCTAGCTTTCCCAATAGGATCGGCCCAAATAGCTCAATCCATCTTCATCATCCTCTAAATCTTCTTGACCCTTCATGCGCCATTCTTTTCTTAGTTTCTGATAAAAAGATCAAGTCTGGGGATTGGAACCTGTTAAGTTCCTTTAGCTGGAGAAGTGTTAGGGGACTCCCCACACCATGACAATTGCATGATGTTGGAATATTAGATTTAGATTGATTAGAATATTAGATTGATTAGATTGATTTTATTCTGATTTGATTTTATTC
>JAOTRH010209050.1:0-10956 GCA_034768845.1 Heliamphora exappendiculata | reverse complement strand
AAAATATTTTGTTGATCTCTATGTTGATGGATGGATCTTTATGCATGTATAATGTATTATTTTGAGAAAATATTTTCGTAGTTGAGCTACGGTTCTATTTTTAGAAGATTATCTAGATGTACTGGGATGACGTGTATTTGGCATGAGTTTTCCTCGGTGAAAGTTCGAAAACGTGCGCAGTGTAGGTACCTTATTATCCTTTGGGGTAGTTCCCGTAAAGAAGGTCAGTTTGGGTTCTCTTTTCCCTCAGGTTGTCGAGCCCATAAAGTTAGCTTTTACGTCGTGGTGCTCCGTATAGAACTTGTCATTATCTAGCATGCCTTAAGTGGTTCAGGACTAGGGTAGTGGGAAGGAGTCTATAGTTGCTACCTATGCCCTTGTAGCAGAGTCGGTACATATGATCTTTTTCCTCTTTTCCACGATGGTGCATTCCGTGAGGGAACGATGTTTTAATTACTATTTTTCTTCAACTGTAAAATTGTGTTTTTGCATTGTAATAATGCTTAGTTGTGAAGGAAAACCTGCTTTGGAGACTAGTGGGAAACATGGGATTTTATGACGTAAAACCTTTTGGGTTTTGTGGTTGAGTTCGCTCTCACTTTACATGATTGCATGTTACCTGTTTTACAGCTTTATAGTTTGTTTCTATGGGGTTTCGGCTCACGGGTGAAATTTTTCTGTAAAACTATTTTCATGTGATGCTTTGGATGATGACCTTGAGTAGCTCTGGTGATGCCCGCGGTGGCGGAAAACTTTTATAATTTTTCTTCTTTTTGGTATGCCTGTTCTGAAGGCAATTTTGTACGCCATAAGGCGATATACATATACATGTTATACAGGATGCTTATTGCTTAGGAGAGGTGCATACTGGATTTTTCTTGTGATTTCAATAGGTAGATTTGCATGTATGAAAACCTATTTTTTTATAAAAACTGGTGTTTAGTGAATTTTCACGTGACCCTGAGTATTTGGGCGTGACAAAATACCTATATTATTATTCATTTGTTCTCATATTTATCATCATGTATTTCTTAATAATTGATATTATCTTGCTAACATTTTTTATATTCTTTACCCTTATTAAAAGGGTGATAGATTTTTGTTTGGAGCGATGATACTCCAGTACCAATAATGATTTTCTGATATTACTCTATATGGTATTGGCATCTGTATTGATATAGATTAGTTTTATGTTCTCGAATCAAGTTTGATATTGAAAAAGATTTTATTTTAATTTAATTACTTCTGTTATGTTATTGTTGGAGAAAATTATGGATAAATCCTATTTTAAGAAGTTATATTACGATAAGTCCCAATCAAATTGTCGTTAACCTAATTAGTCCTGTTTTTAAATTTTTATCCAATTCATACCAAGTTTACCCTTCATCCCTGTTGGAAGCTTTAATCGTTTCTTTCCCGCCGATCTGGGGAGGAAATATACGTTACGGATCTAATTTGCTACGCAATATCCCAGGATTCATTATGTTGCCATATTCTTCGAAGCATTTAGGAAAGTTGATTCTCGCCTAAGCCTTTGCAAATAGATTGCACTTTATGTTTTGTGATTCATTGTCGAACAACCATTTCGACTAGACTTAATTCAAGATTTCGAACAGAAAATCATAAAGGTATGTCCTGTATCGTATTTCAGAGTAGAATGCGTTCATTTCTCGGCTGAGTATTTTTCGAGTAGTTTTCCATTTGTGTTTTTTCAATGAGTTTTGAACAACCATTTTCTAGTTGAGTGGCTACGAGTTTATGAACAAAAAATCAGAAAAGTTATGTATAGTAATCGGAATGTATGTTTTAGGAACGGAGTGATGTTTTTTGGAACAAAGTTAGCTCACGTTAAGTTTTTCTGTGTTGATAAAACTGATACATAGTTTTTGCAGAACATGAGTATTTGAGATGCATAAACTAAGTATTTTATTAGCAAAAATGAGTATTTTTCGTTGTAGAAAATGAAGATTTTAATAGGAAGTTGATTTATTATTTGTTTTAGTATATCTCTCAAGTTGAGTTTTCCTGTGTCAATAAAACTTATGCATAGTTTTTGCAGGAAATTAGTATTTTAGATACAGAAAATGAGTATTGATTCAACAAAAAATGAGTATCCATATTTTTAGAATCCGGAACGAAGCATACACATTTGAAAGCTTATCAGCAGAAGTGAGGACTGTAAGAAGTGATGATTGTTAAGTGTAATAATATGCATTTGTCTATTTGCTTGTTATTAACAAAATACTCTAATAAGACTTATAATTTAGAGTAATGCTGAAAATGAGAATTACACAAATGATGGTTTAAAATCATGACGATTTCAATCGTGTGTTTATTTTCGTAATTAACTATATTTCTTATGTTGTTTTTTGTTGTTAATGTGATCATACATATTTGATAATTTTTATTGGTTCTGAATATGGAAATGCCTATTATCATGATGTACCAGTTTGATGGTGTTATTCCTGGTATGTTAATACATTAAGATTGGAACCATGATAAGTTGATTCAGTGTATTCGTGGTAAATGGAAAAGCATTGATGGTTGCTCTATATCAATGAGATATTCAATCCTTGGGTACCCAAATTGTATGTTGGATAGCGATGAGGACCTGAATGTAATGTTTTCATTGCTTTCTTCAAATGGCATAAAACAGGTCGATGTTGTTATTAATGACTGTAACAGTGGGGCAGAGAGTGTGGCGTTAATTTGAATGGAAATTGTAGTAACGATGACGATTGGATGTGTTTGGATGCTACTCAAAAGGGGTGGAGATTAGAGTACAATAAAACTAAAGAGATGTTTTCTTTTTATCCTGTTACAGAGAAGGTATTGTTATCAGCACCATGGGGAAGAGGCATTGTTGATGTTGGTAAGAAGTTTGAAGGAGGTGCCTAATAGTTTCGTACTGTGTTATGTAAGTTTGCAATTGAGTGTCGTTTCAAGTTCGTATATGTTAAGAATGATTCTACTCGTGTGACTGCCTATTGTTCTCACAAAAGCAGCGGTTATGGATGGTTGATCCATGCTAGGCAATTGCCATCGAATGGGTAGTTTTACATTAAAAAGTGGAACAATGTTCACTGTTATGACTCATTTTCATATATGGCGTCTGTGACCGACCAATAAGTCAAAATCTACCCGAGACCTCTTTCTTGATCTTTAATCGGAACCTTTTTGCATTCATAAATAACAAGAGAATTTAGAAATAAATCTTTTTCTAAAAAAAAATTTACTTACATCTTCTAGATCTCGTTTCAAAAATCTGTAGAGCTTACTAGTCGTGCATGTAAATGATTTCAAGCAGGACGTAACATATTCCAGCAAAACTTCATTTTATGCAAAACTTGACAGGTTAAAAACACGTCCATTAGCAAAGCTAGTGTGCGAACATAAATATTTGAGTTATTACCCGCTTTTTATTTTTAGAATAATGTCCGAATAAACGGTTCTACCAGCAATCCGGGGAGCTACCCCGCAGTGAAACATAATCATTTCTTAGTCACCTGGCCGTGATCCGTCACCCTTATTACATCACCTCGCTGGTATACTTTATCGTTTCTCAGCGCCCGGGACGTCGTTTATACTATCATTCTTATCTTTATAATATCACATTTTCAAAATTATTTCAACAATATAATTGCGGTGCACCTCAAAATCATTTCAACAATATAATTGCGGTGCACCTCAAAATCATTATAAAGCGGTAATCGAAAACTCAACTAACCTAGATATCCAAAGACTCACCTAGATGTAGCAGAGCTAATTACTTAATTTCCTTGACAGTGCAATTCTTGATCTACATGCAACACACAAATGGAATTTTTGTCATTACTTTGTATTTCTATGATTTTCTTTATTTAGGTTTTATTTAATATTTTTCTTTAAGACTTATTTCCATTTATTTCTTTCAACTATGTTTAGTTTTAATAGATAAACTCATAAGAATATATTTTTATTTTCTTAAAATTTATTTTATAAACTCGAGTATGATTTTTTTTTGAATAATTAAATGTAACATAAAAAAAAAACTTACATGTTTATAAGGAGCAAACCACAGGAAAACACAAAATAACCGAAAGGAGGAAATCACCTAAAACCAAATTAACCCAAGATAACATCCAAACCTAACAACAAAAAGACCCACCCCACTAAAAGCGGGGGGAAATTATCGAGACAAACAACAACCATGCACATTCCACACGGATGGGACGCAACACAAAGCAAACAAACCTAACCACAAACAGGTTATTGGCACATAGAGTACCAGTTCAAAGGGCCAGAGCTCATTTTCTTCTTCATCTTACTATTGTGCGCCTTCATCCCTGATTTTTGTTTTGCTGTAGAGGGAGGAGAATCTTCCGTTCCTACAGAAACTGGCAAGGGAAGCACATCTCCAACTGTTGTACCCTCATAGTCAACTTGATTACTGGCTAACGAATTACATACAATGAGAAGAGAACTAGGAGTAGCACTGTCTAGCTTAGGGCAATGCACCTATATCTCAACAGTTGGAGTGAGAACCTGCTGGTGAGAGGTGAGCCCCAAACTAGAACCCTCCTCAGGAAGGACCCCACACGCTTGGCAGTTGGATGGCCCACGAACATCAGTAGAGTCCCTATTGCCAACTGCGGCGTCCTCAAGGCACGGCCCCCTCCTGTACTCCTTGCTTTGGGGGCATAGGGACCTCGACTGGAGCCGGACATTGAAAGGCTTGATTTGAAACCATGATTAGAAAAAAAATGAGGTTTTACACAAATCCTCATTGAAGAACAGTAAATGAGGATCAGATTTTAACAAAACAAACCTTAATCCTCATCACACTAATTTTCAAATGAGTACTCACAACTGAGCTGCAAACGAGGATCGAAATTTGGCCAGAGCAAGCTTTCACTACTTATTGTCCAATAATGCCATCAAACATGGTAGCCATGCTTTCACTACTTATGTAAATGAGGATCAAATTTTTAACAAAACAATATGTGAAGTGTAAGTTCTAAAAAATCATAGCACTGCAATCCTCATTGCAAAGCTGCAAATGAGGATCCAAATGTTAAAAGACAAAAACAGTCATCATTATTTGAAAGTTGAAACCCATTCGATTGCACATGTTTCAACAAATATTCATCATTTTAACAAAAACTCCACAACATTCATGTTTGGCCTGAATGAGCATCAAATGTGCAATTTGTTCAACATATTCAAAATGGGAGATCTTCAATCAAATATTTCACTGAATGAGTATTCCAAAAAAAAGAACCATCACAGTAGCCATAGAACTAGTAAGGAAGATAATTCTGAACAAAATGATATGTAGTGTCGTTAAACAAAATGAAATATTAGTATCAACTATTCAGTTCTGTAATTCAATTAAGTTCTTCACAAAATTCATAGTTGTCAGGACTCGTCATTTTTTATCTTCAAATAATTTCGGTTGCTTGGAAGCTCAAGATCATCTTCATATTGCTCACTTTGGCTTGCTCCATGATCTGTTAAGATCATTTAGGAACTCATGCACAATTGTAGCCCGTAGCATTCGACACTTTTCAATTGGGAAGACAACATCAATATCCTCGCTTATGGCATATTGTTGCATGATGTAGCACACAATGATACCACAATCTAACATGTACAATTACTTATTCGTCAGAAGCAATTTTTTATAAATTTTGTAATACTTACAATTCGTGAAATTATCAATATATTGAATAAGTAATTTTTAATACTTACGAGCCTGGGTGTTGTTGTGGGCAAATGTTCACCGGTATGATTTCACGAATGAAGTCGTGTGTAACCAGTTGCAATGGCGATCTATCTCTAAAGTACTGGTGCACATACAACTTCTGAAATATATTGTGTAAGAAATTAGAAACAGGACTTCAATAACAAATATGGGATTCATATATGTGTAGTTTAAAATTTGAGTTCCCTCACTTACCAATTGTTCAGCAATAAGTAGATGTGCATCATGCGTCTTCGGCTTTAAGAGGTTATAGTGATACCAACCCCAGTATGTGTATCGTAAACAGTAATTGTCCAATGATTTGCGTCGTTCAAGGGAAAAAGCATGTACCGAGAAAACACTGACTATTGCACGGGGGTCTCAAGTGCTTTTGCGCGTTCCTCTCTTGTCTTCCCATTCAACAATTGTTGTTCAATACAAACAGATTATTAGATGATTTCATACATAAATTATAGTCGCGTTAAATTACATGGCTTACATATGTGAGATTTGAGAAGAAGTACGCCATGTCAATTGGGTAAGTAAGGTATTCATTTTCAAGAAAATCTAGTTTTTCCCTAGCCTGTTTTCTTCCCAGAATCTCAGTAAACCCATCAATCACCTGTTATTGTTTGGCCACAATAGTAGTGAAAATGAGTATGCATAATGAGTATTTAAATTTTCTCATCACGAATTGGAAATGATTTTTTCAAACGCTTTACATGAACGTGAGTATTTCAAATTACGTTACAAAGTGTAATTTACAAAGTTTGAAATGAGTATATGCAAATGAGTATACAAAACCTAGTATTTCAAAAGCTTTATATGAAACTTACAGAGCTTGATATATCTGATTCGAATAGCAACCCTCGAATGTCCTCTATGAACACATAAGTATGATTCTTGTTGCCTTCCCACACACATGCACTATCATTGTAGGTAGGTAAGTAACCGCGATAAAATGTGAATTACATACATTAAAGTACATGTAATGTGAGATAATGTTACCTATGCTTTTCAGTCTTCCATATGGTCATTATTTTATCCTGATCCTCTTGAGCTAATAGAACGTAAACTGGCTTTTTACTTTTGGCCCTCAACGGCATTAATTTCTTACCGGCATTCAAATCACGTTGTGGCACATGATCAACATCCACTATCAATTGTTTTGCTTTGGTTGTTCCCTTCTTTTGTCTTTTCGTAGCATGCTTCAAATCTTCGTAATTATAATCTGGCAATTTATTTTCCTTCCTACTCTTTCCCTTAATATGTCTCACCATGGAGCTGGGTTTGGCAATATCATCAGCAGGTTGCTTATTCTGCTCATTCATTCTCATGGCTGCCTGGGTAATCTCGTGGATTTCTCTTTCATGGAGTTGGAAATGCAGGTCATCATTTTCTTCCTTCAATGCATCAATACGTTGGTTCAGACAAAGTATTTCATTATCACGAAGCTTCACCTTCTCTTCTAGTTCAGATATTTGCTCTCATAGTTTCCTGACCAAATCAATTGGGTCCTCATCCTCATTTAACTATGACTCATTTCCTTCTCCATCACCTTTCAATGGCTGCTCATTATAGGACTGATTGGCTGCCACATCCTCTTCATCATCATTTTCGATTCCGTCATGACCGAACTTCATGTTTTCATTATCAACATTGTCTGCAAAACATGTAATATTTTAGTAACACAAACAGTACATTACTGCAAATGATGAACTCATTTAGATGGGAAACCTATAAATCTAGATTGGAAACCTATAATCAAATTAAGGATGAAACAGAAAAAAAAAATAATAATAACAACAACAAATAGCTGGAATGCATCCTCATCAGAAATTACAGCTAAGACCTTCTTTGCTGATTTGTTTTCCAGTTCTTCAACTGAAATCGAATTTGTAGATGGTATGACCAAAAAATGAGGATCGCGATTTGTTAGAACTATTAACAAGTAAAGATCAACAAACAAAATATTATGCAACAGTGAAATATGCTTGATTAAGGGTTACTGACAACTAGATTAAGTTGGAATATTATCACCAGTCACTAAGTAAAGCTATGGGTTCAGTAAGAGAAGTCAAGCCCCCAAACTTGGACCAAGAAGTTTAAATGTAAAAGAATTATATTCCATGCAATATCAGTTTGTGTTCAAAACATCAAATCAAAAGACTTTACAACAGTCAAGGAATCACACATACAAGCATGCAATATCAAATAACTTTATTATATCTTGCCTTTTCTTCTACCATTAAAAATCAATCGGCTTTTCATCAGCCACACCAATGAAAATGAGGATTCAAATGAGGATCAAACTAATCAACTTAAATGATGAGGATAAAAAAAGAATGCAACGGAGGATTAAAACATTGCATATGAGGATAGAAATGAAAATGAGTACCACCTAATGACATTAGTAAACCAGGAATTCACAATTCCACATTACTAAGTACCATATGAGGATCATAATTTAACACAAATGAAAATGAGAATGCAAATGAGCATCAAATCAATCGCGGCTTATTGAATCGTGCTTTTTTCACAATGAGGATGCAAATGAGGATTTCACAATTCCTCATTATTGACCAACAAATGGGGTTATTGTATCTTTCTTTTTCTTCTACCATTACCAATCAATCAGTTGTTCATCAGCCACACCAATGAAAATGATGATGCAAAATAAGGATCAAACTAATCAACTTAAATGATGGGGATCACAAAAGAATGCAAATGAGGATTAAAACATTGCAGATGAGGATAAAGTCCTTTGATTCTTGCAATCTTTTTCTTGCAACATACTAGCACCAGAAGAGAAATAGATTGCTATCTCATCAACAACCACACTGGAAAAATTAGATTATTTAGAGGGGGTAGTGCATATCGTGTGTAGTGCTGCAAATCCTCATTGCAGAGCTACAAATGAGGAACCAAATTTAAAAAAGCAAAAAACAGCTTCATCACTGAAATATATTGCAAAACCAGATTCATACTGGTGGTTATATTTAGAGGTCAAGCTTTAGGCCTCTCACCTCTCTCCTACAATCCTTTTTGGTTTTTTTTTTTAACATAATTGTCCTATGCATTGCCAGTAGACTCTTATATCCCTTTAGGCTCATTCCTTTCCACCACACATATTACTTCACCCATCTTATATTAATTCAGAAAACTCTACAAAACTCATCCAAGCAATCCAAGCAATTGTATATTACTTCTAACAGGACAATAAGAATACTTAAGTAATGTGTTTAAACAATAGAGAATATTACAAGTTCGGAGCCAAACTCACATTCTACGTTGTCAGCATTGAGAATATTCTTATCTTTCATTATGGTGTCATCGCCAAGATTCACAACATCAAACTCCATTCCAACGTAGTGTAATTGCCTTTGTCTTCTTTCTCACCCCTTATCGCATTTCCATCACTTTGTATTCTTGCACCGTCATCTACAATTTTCATTCGCTTCAACCTCCTATTGAACTTTTTCATCTCATAATCAGTGGGGCAAGCCTCTCTAGTGTGAACCTGTATATCCCAATTGAAAAAACATCAAATTCTAATGTTACAAATACATGTCAATTTCCATCGCATATGAGCTTAATAAATTGACATAACCACATATATTTCTTTTCTCCTTCTTCTTGGATATTTTTGTGAGTGAGATGTCTTTAATCTCCATTTCCATCCTCGGCAGGCCCCACTTCACAAATCTTGGGAATGCATTTTCGTTTTCTAAATGCACTAGCGATGTATGCTCATAAAGACAATACTGTAGATTAAAATTGTAAAATTAAAAAATGTGATAACAAAAATTCACATGACTAAACAGAATTGGCAAAACATCATTTCCCAACTATCTCTGTAACACTAATTTTCAGCATTCTTCAAATGAATGGTGAAACAACTAAATATTTAGTAGAACTAAACAAAATGGGATACAATTGATGACTAATGAGCGTTGAAGAATTGAGTCATGAACTATGTTAACAAACAAGTAGCATAATGAGGACTAACGAGTGTTGAAAAATGTGAGTCATGAACTATGTTTTAAAAAAAAGAGCATAATGAGGATAACAAAACCAAAATCCTTATTTATGGGTTTGAAATCCTCATTGCAGATCTGCAAAAGAGGATCAAAATTTTTCATATTCAATGAAATAAATCAAGTTCTCAAAATGAATCTGTACTAGAAATTCTCATGGCAATGCTGTTAATGAGGATCCAAATTTTAAATGCAAAACCATAATCCTTTTTACTAGAAAGAGTCAAATGTTCTTACCAACAATGCCATGACGCATCCGGTGACTTTGTGTGGTGTATGGTAATTTGTTTTGATGGATGTCATTACTGCATTGTGTATCGCATCCGTCCAATCGTATCGCATCATTGTTTCTAAATCCTCCATACACTTTAAATACACTAATCCCACTGTCGTACTAGTGGTTGGGAAAAACAGTGACAAAAATAGGTACAGTCACACTGTCCTGACCACATTCTCTACATCTTCTGCAGTGCGTCCTTGTACAACATGCTCCAATATTGTTCTAAGAGCAGGACTTGACAGTCTCTTTGTAAGTGTTCAACTCCTTTCGATGAATGTTGACATTTCATTGCATCTAGATTTCAAATCCACCGCTTCTTCTCCGTACGTTATTCCAGAGATCAACTTAAATTCAGTTTTTGAAAATTTTAATGCTCGTTTCCCGAAAATGAGCTTCTTAGTTGCGAGGTCATATATGGAAATTATTTTGGCAACCATGTCGTCATACTTTCGACACCTAGAGTAAGGCAACTTCTTCTTTCATAATGCGTTAAGCATATACCATAAGGGTGTCTTCCGCATCGCCTTTATGTGTTCTTTTTGTAGGTCAATAGTTGCCACTAGTTTGATGATTGCTCCCAAATTGGAACGAAAAGGTTTGTAGTAACCAATTTCGTCCTCACGTTTATAGACACCCCAATTTGACCCCGCCTAATCTTAGGCGAATACGATGATGAAAACAAGTGAAATAGTGCCTCAGTACGATCCTCAGGAGGTGATCCAAGCTCAGTATTTGAACTCAGTCATCAAAAACCTTCAAAACCAATGAAATGGTACCGAACCATCGATAACTTGTTGCCCAAGTCATTGCTAGAAGTGGCGACTGCCATGTTCATTTTGACGGCCGTCAATAGAACCTCTTGAAAACCCTAGCCAAAAGTGGCGGCCACCAACTCCAACATGGCGATCGCCAACTCA
>JAOTRH010209039.1:0-10956 GCA_034768845.1 Heliamphora exappendiculata | reverse complement strand
TACGTATCCCAAAAAGTGGAATCAGGCCATAACGTAGTTCAAGCTCGATTTTCACTCGGGTATTGACACTCTCCTTTGTAATGCCCTAACTTTTGCCAAGGTCACCCTTTTGGATTTTCGGCCTTGCAGGTTGCTCTAATTTTTGCCTGAGCCGCCTTTTTGATTTTCAACCCAGCGAGCTTTTATTTTAGTTTTTACTTTTCTCTCAAGGAGGTACTTTTTGAGCTGGTCCAAGTTGATTTACATCTAGGTCCATGATGATTACGGCACCACCGATCATAATAATCTTGATCAGACACGACTTGTCCCAATTTGGCTTGAACTTTCCCTTTGGATCAAATACAGGAGCCCTAATTTCCTTAAAGATCAACTCACCTTCTCTCCAAGCCTGGGTCTTGACTTTCTTGTTGAACGCATGAGCTATTCTCCTTTGGCATTCTTATACATGAAACAGGGTTTGTAGTCTTCTTTCATTGAATAAGAGAAGCACTTTCATCAAATTCTTTTGCCATTCTTCTATAGGTTGAGCCACATTTTATACTTCTTGATCATTTCAAAGAGTTTTTGCAACACTATGATATAGCCATCTCGATTTATGGACTTCACAATTATATCGTCTACATACACTTCGACTTCCTTGTGTATTATGTCTCGTAACAAGATAGTTGCGCCCATTTGATAGGTTACCCCTGCATTTTTAGATGCCCCGCGGCATAATGAGCGTCATCTTTTCTCTGTCTTCAGGGTCCATTAATATCTTATTGTACCCGGAGAAGCTATCTATAAATGATAAAAGACCGTGCCCTACTGTGTTATCTATCAACACGTCAATGTGTGGTAATAAAAAGTCGTCCTTTGGACTAGCCTTGTAGAGATTTTGAAAATCCACACAGACAGAGATGCATCCGTCCTTCATTAGGACTGGCACAATGTTAGCCACCCACTTTGGATACTAGGTTACCATACGAAATTAAGCGTTGATCTGCTTGGTGATGTCTTCTTTGATCTTCAAAGCTCATTCTAGCCGTATCCTTCTCAATTTCTGTTTGACCGGTTTACCATTGAGATACAAAGGGATGTTGGATGATTTTGGGATCAATTTCGAAAATATCCTTGTATGATCATGCAAAAGTGTCTTTGCATTTTTTTTAATAAAGTCATTAATTGTTCACATTCAACTGGAAATAAAGAAGAACCAATTTGGACAATTTGTGGGTTAATTTCATTACCCAGGTTTATTCACAAAGTTTCTTCAATTATTGGTTGACCACGCATTTCTTCTTCTCTTTTTATTAAAGCTTTTAATTCTTCAGGGGCATCCCCTTCGAATTGAAAATTATTAGAAAAGCGTACAAAATAAATGAAGCAAAGCAGAATAATCAGAATCTTTATTTATTTCATTGATATAAGAGAGATCAAGGATTACAAAATCGAAGGTAAAAGAAGAGGGCGCACAGATAGACGTTCCCTCGGACTCGACATCCAACTGATCTTGAACAAAGCAAAGACTTACAAGATTTTGACTTGACTCAAGACTTGAATCATGTAAAATGTAAGAATTTAAAAACCAGCTGTGACATTTGGTGTAGATGGAGATGAGACGACCTTACTGTTAATGAGATCTTGAATGCCATGGCGGAGTTTCAGACAGTTGTCGGTTGGGTGTTCGTGGCTCTGATGGTATGAGCAATATTGGGTGGGATCGAAGCGTCGTGGTAAAGGGTTAGGAGGCGACATTGGATCAAGAAGCTTTATCAGCCTTTTCTAGAGAAGTTGATTCAGGGCCATGGACAGAGAGATATTAAGGGGAGTTAAAACTCTCGTTAGCTTTTTCAGCTGCGACGGCTGGTTATTTTTGGGTGGGGGTGATGAAGGTGAAGAATTTGGTCGATCTGATTGGGGGTTTTGCAAATTCACCTTGTTAGAGAGAGATACGAGGTTAGTGGAAGAGGTGGTGTGGTATTGGTTGTTAGATGGGTAAGGTCTTCTTGACTTTCTGCTCGGCTCAGCCTCATTGATTTCACCAGATTGGATCACATCTTTTATCTGAACCCCGACATCAAATATCTACAGCGGTTGTGTTATCAGATAACGCTTCGATGGAGACTGGAGGTTCCTGACTAACGTCCTCTCTTGTTCCTTCTCAATTGGCCAATTTATCATTATAGCCGCCTTTCTCCCCCACCTAGTTTGAGAATCCATGAATGATCTTCTACTTTCTTGACGAGTGGTCTCTAACTCCCAGTTAATTACATCTGGCTGGACATTATAGCTGTATTGGCTGACAAATGTTGTGGCGATGTCCTCCCATGTCCTGGTCTTTGCAACATTCAGGGAGAGAAATCACCTCTAAGCTGCCCCTGAAAGAGATTGGTGGAATAGCTGAGCCTTCAACTGGTCGTCGATCCCCATGGGAGAGTGAGTATAGACGTACAGTCTCAAATGAATTTGAGGATCACCAGTTCCATCAAACTTCTCAATTTCAAGCATTTTAGTCTCCGGGAATAAACAAAGTCCCCTCGCATCTATCATATATTCTTGAACACCCATGGCCTTTCTAAGGACCTTCTCCATCCAGTCGATCTTCTCAGCCAACGCAGATTCTCTAAACTGAGCAATATTTTCTTTCGTAACTATCACCTGACGAGGGATTTGTGGTGGTGGCAGAGTAACTTGTGCTCCATCGGGAACCTGATTATCATTCCAAAAGTCTTTTCCGTTACCATTTGGTTCGTCATGTTGTTCATTCAGTACCAACAAACGGGCTTGAATCGCTTGAATCTGAGCCTGACATTGTACCTAAGTCTGGGTTTGCTGCTCTAAAGCCCTCTGTATATCAGTAATGGCTCTCATCAGAGCTGTCAAGTTCACCTCATTCTTTGCCATTTCATCCGACTCAGTTGGCTGTTCAGATACTCTGTGAAGTCTGCCTAATTTTGATCTCTTCCAAACACGCGCTAACTGTACTCTTCTCGACTCAATGGTAAACCCTGGATTCCAGAAATAGAATGACCAGTATCAAATACTTTCTGGACAAAATTCTAACAGCAGACAGCAAACATCCCAAATACCCAAACCATATGAAGATAATTACGGAAGCTAAAACCATGCTCCTGCTAGGATGACGACTAAAGAGAAGATTAACCAACTTCTAGAGGGAAGGTTTATCTAAACGGATAGCACTTCGATAGGAAAAATAGTTCTAACCCTTAAGAGACCGGTTCGATCTAGATTTTTAGGGAAAAATAGGCAGCATAACGGTAGAAAACTAGCTCACATGGATATAACAAGGATTTGAAGGGAACGAGCATAAATAAAGACAGGGTGTAGAACTAACAACTCGAGAAGAACCTGGAAGAGAGAGAAACTATCCTAGAAAATATCTGGAGAGAGAAGGCAAAGAGAAAAAGGAGAAAACTTAGTGAAGAAGTTTTGAAAATATATTTTGAAAATATCTCACTCCAGATATTTATAGGCCTCCAAAATTTCTTCTTTTTTAAATTTTTTTTTGAATTCGCACCACAACGCCCAACGACCCCGAGAGCCTGCACTGCATGCATATCTAACCCCGATCTTGTATCAAAAGCATATAAACATGCAAAACCAAAAATAGGAAACATGCGTCGAAAAAGAAAACATGTCAGGGTCTCACAATGACGACGAGTTTACCTCTAGCTCCACCTCTTTTTGATCATGACAAAAGGGGGAGAAGAAAGCGAGCAAAATAAAGAAGAACATCTATGGGAGAGAAGAAGGAAAAACATCAATGTATTTCATCTCATCTATCATGTATTTTGCTACTCTTAAGTTTTTGGATGATGATATATTTTGACCTTATGTGAATGGTTGTTTATCTTATGAATGGTTTGTTGTATTCTTCAATTTATGCATCTTTTTATTTTTTTATTTTTAGAAATATGCATGATATTTTGATATTCATAGAATTTAAAGTGATGAATGATCCTTATTGAAGAATGATCACAATGCCTACTTTGCTTCAAATTGATGAGTTTACAAAATGATTATTGAAAAATGAGATTGAGATTTTATATGCTCAATACATGTTAACATTTGAAAAGATGATGAACATATGCTCAATAAATGTCAAAATGCTTGAAAGGTATAGAAGATATTTTGTAAAACTTAAGTTTTCAAAGGTATGATTAAAATGAAATTCAAATGTCTCCGCATCTATGCATATTATAAGGGGGAGTTATTCAACTCTCACACAAACCAATTATTACATGCTTATTGATAGGGGGAGATTTATGTAGCTTTCCTACATTATTTTTCTATGTGTTTGTCATCATAAAAAAGGGAGAGATTGTTGGCCTAACAAGGTTTCAATGACCATTTTGATGATAACAAACCTAAGTATCTAATTTTACAAATTGAGTTTGTTTACAGGTTATATATGTTTAACACAATCAAAGATACAAAGTGGAAACCATAAAGCAAATTTCAAATCAAACTCTTTGACTACAAGATTTTGGAAGAAGGCAAAAACTGAAGGATTGAAAACAAAGTTTTAAATTTCATTTTTTGGATCTATGTAAATTCACATGTCTCATGGATATATCTTTTGAAGCTCATAGAAATCTTAAAAAATATTTTCCAAAATAAGAAATGATCAAAAACTTTTAGAAAATCAAAATTTTGGACTTTTAATAGTTCAGTCGACTAATGCTTAGCATTCAGTCGATTGAAACTAGATTGCCAAAAAGGAAATTGGATCTAAAACAATTTAGTCGACTAATCCACAAGTCCAATCGACTGAAGAGCAATCTAATCGACTGAATGGGCTAGTGCAGTCGACTGAATAAGCTTAATTTTGAATTTTTGACTGAAACGGCTAGTTTGGCATTGCCATGTTTAGCCCAATAGATAGTCTTGACTTTTAGCCTATAAATAGAGCCTTTGTGCTCCAGTTTTATTCACTTCAAGCATTCAAATCAATTCTCTCATATTCTTACTTCTTGTGCTTCAATTTCTTGTGTTTTCAATCATAATTTTTCGAGAGAAAATCTTTTAGAATTCTCATAGGGCTTCATAGATATATTCTTTGAGAAGTGAGTTAGTGTGTTAATTTCTTGTACTCATCCGCTTAGGAGGAGCATTTTTTTGTACACATTCATTTCATTCTGTGGTACTTGAGAAGGGTGTTTCTCAAGAGAGGTTAATCCGCCTATAAGGATTGAAATACTTGAGAATGGGACATTCTCAAGAGAAGCTACTCTACCTAGACTAAGGAGAGAGGCTGCTCTGCCTATTGAATAAGTGATAGTGAAAATTCTCATAGCGGTTGGCTTGAGGCAAGGACGTAGGCCATTGCACCGAACTTTGTAAAGATTTTAGTGTCGTATCTCTAACTTGCTTTACTTTTCATTTTCATTATATTGTTGCTTATATTTGCATCACACACATTTAAAATCTATACTTTAATCATTCTCTATTAAAATTCATATGTGTATTTCAATTTTTTAAACAAGAAGTTTTTAAATCTTGTGAGTTAAAATCTATACTTGTACTTTTATTTTTTTTAAAACAAGAAGTTTTGAATCTTTCTTATAAGTGAATTAAAATATATACTTGAGTTTTAATATTTAAACAAGAAAATTTTTAAATATCCAATTCACCACCCCTCTTGGGATTGTATATAAACTATAATGTCTCCTGATATAAGCTCTATATCTCACTGAAAATCTGAGTATGTGTACTCTAAAGGTACTAGACTATCTGCCTAGTAAATTAACATATAATTCTTAGGTCTTTTCTGGTACTTGATTATATTCTTTACCATAGTTCAATGCTCTTGCCCTTGGTTAAACTGATTCTGCTAACCATGCCAACGGCAAAGTAGATGTCGGGTCTAGTGCAGAGCATAGCATACATAAGTCTTCCTACTGCAGAAGCATAAGGAACCTCCTTCATCTTCTTTATCTCATCAGATGTCTTAGGGCACTGATCCTTGAATAAAGTAATTCCATACCTGAAAGGGAAAAACCCTTTATTGGAATCCTGAATTCTAAAACGAGCAAGGATATCATCGATATACTTTGCTTGTGATAAACCCAACATCCTTTGTTTCTAATCTCGCACAAGTTTGATCCCAAGGATGTGACTGGCTTCTCCCAAGTCCTTCATATCGAACTGTCCAGATAATCATACTTTAACCGTAGATAATGCCCCCACATCATTTCAGATGAGTAAAATATCGTCTACATAAAGTAGTAGAAAGATCACCACGCTTCTTATACACACAGAACTCATTCGAACTTTGATCAAAACTATAAGACTTAATGACTTGATCAAATCGAGTGTTCCAAGACCTCGATATCTACTTCAGTTCATAAATGGATCTCTTAAGCTTGCACAACATGTGCTTTCGGCCTTTTGCAATGAATCCATCTGGTTATATCATATAGATATACTCATCAAGACTTTCGTTAAGGAAAGCTGTATTGACATCAATTTTCCAGATTTTGTAATTGAAATGAGCAGCAATGGATAAGATAATCCGGATAGACTTAAGCCTGGCTACCGGTGAAAAGGTTTTCTTATAATCGATATCTTCTTTTTGAGTGAACCATTTAGCAACAAGTTTAGCTTTAAAGGTTTCAACCTTCTCGTCTGCTCCTCTCTTCGTCTTATAGATCCACTTGTATCTAATGGATTTTATCCCTTCGGGTGGTTCTACAAGTTCCTAGACCTAATTAGAATACATAAATTCTATTTCTGAATTCATAGTCCTTTGCCAAAGATCCCTATCTCTATCTTAAAGTACTTCATTGTAGTTATAGGGCTCGGTATCTAGTTCTGTCGAGATCCTGTCAAAAGTCTCTCCCAAGAATACATACCGGTCAGGTTGATGAACAACCCTCCCACTACGATGAGGCACTATATGTGTCTATATACTAGCAGTAATAGGCTGTGCAAAATCTAAATGCTATGCATCAGCACCTTATTCTTGATTTGCACCTGTCTTGATAATCCTTCCACTACAACGAGGTAATAAAATATCAGTAACTTGTGGTTTCTCTTCGATTCTACTGGTATTTTCTCTTAGTTCTTCCAAAACAATTTTACTATTGGGCTTGTGATCCATAATATAATCATTTTCAACGAATCGTGCATTGGAGCTAACAATGACCTTCTGATCCTTAAGATTATAAAATAGACCACCCATCGTTCCCTTGGGATACCCCATAAAGAAATAAACTTCTATTTTTGATTCCAACTTATCCACGTTCCCTTTCAGCATATGTTCTGGATACCCCTAAATTTGAATATGTTTTAGACTAGGCTTATACCCGATCCATAATTCTGTAGGAGTAAAAGGTACTGACTTTAAAGGTACCAAGTTCAGAATGTAAATCACTGTCTCTAAAGCGAGTTCCCAAAACAAATCGGGTAAACCTGAATAACTCATTATGGACCTTACCATTTTCATAGGAGTCCTATTCCTTCTTTCAGCTACATCATTCTGCTATGGAGTGCCAGGTGCAGTCAACTGGGATGTAATTTTCTTTGATGAAAAGTAGTCCTTAAACTCTCCAAAGAGGTATTCTCCACTACGGTCGGATCGTAGTGATTTGATACTTTTATCTAGACGCTTCTCTGTCTCCGCCTTAAATTCTTTAAATTTTTTAAAGCATTTAGACTTACGGTGCATCAGGTAAATGTATCCATACCTTGAGTAGTCATCAATAAAACTGACGAAGTACTCAAAGCCACCTCTAGCCCGAACTGTCATAAGACCACACACATCAGAATAAATCAGCTCCAACGGTTCATTAGCTCTATAGCCCTTGGCCGAAAAGGGTCTCTTGGTCATTTTACCCTATAAGCAAGATTCACATACTAAAGTGCCTCCACTTTCAATGAACTCAAAGGTCCATCTGCTACCAATCTGTTCATCCTTTTTAGATTAATATGACCTAAGCGTAAGTGTCAAAGAAACGTTTAGTTCATTAAAGAATAAAACTTTTTCTTATAAGGTAAATTAGATATGTTATTCAATTCAGTAAGTTGCAGTATAAGAGAGATAAGAGTAATAACATAAAGATCATCTACCAATCTACCATTGTTGGGAATGCATAATGAAAAGTCATGCTTTTTATGTATTTTATTCTAGATCCCTGGCATATTAATAAGAAACATTTGAGAAGGATTTGCATTTACGGTTTCATATTTATATTCTGTCCAGTATTTGACTCGGTACGTGCTGCAAAGAAGATCGGGTCAAAGGTTCTGACAGATTATATAGGTAGGATCACAATCGCAATAGAACTGGACATTTCATTGGTACAATTGTAGTATATCGTTATAGTAGCTGGTCTTGGCTAAGTCGAACGGATCGAATTCAGGTTTTGGGAATTTGATGTTCGAGCTCGATGTGTTAGCACACTTGGAGTGTATTGAGCGGGATCAACGGGATGATGGATTCTATATTAACTATATGAATTGATCTGCATCCCGTATTATCATGTATTGCACGAACTCTTAATCCCAAAGCGATTGATTAATTGGGTTCAGATAATGTTCAGTACTTTGAGTCGTCAATGGTTGAAATTTCCTCCATGAGATCTACAATACCAATGAATTGGGTACTAGCATTGTTTGTCTGATGATTGATAATCAGCTGACGGAAACCACGTCCAATTTAGGTTGAGGAGTTCCCCCTCTTGTGCTTTTCTTATAGGTTTGATTATGCTAAACCTGTATAGTGGGTCTTCAAATCTGGTATATCAGAAGGTTAAGCGGCGCGGTTGCAAGGAAAAGAGGATAATTAAATCGGATTGTCGTAACCTAATTTATTTATCAGGAATCCATATTTTAAACGTGGGGAAAATTCAGTGCATTTGATAATTGGAGACTCAAGACATAATTTGAGTTAGGGCCGGGACTTCAGTCAGGATTTTAGTGGAATAAGTTATGGTTCATGCGAGAATGAATCTAACTCAGGGACAGAGTTAGGGATATCCGATTTTCTCGTACGGTTAGCCTGAGTCCTATACTTCCTCGTGATCCCTCACGTAGACCATTACACACACGGATATTTTTTTCATTGGTTTCGTTTATTATTTAATTTAATTTGAATACTGGTTTCACCGCCGGGGACATTCCAAAATTAAATTGAATTGTTGGATGACAGTTTTAAAATTTGGCACACCTAGAGATTACTCCTTAGGTAGCCGGCCCTAATAAAGGGAGTGGGGTTTTGGTTTTAGATGGATATATATATATATCTTACTTATTTTAAGGGATAAAAAGATACATATACCATTTATATCTTAAGGGATATATGCAAATATATAATTAAGAGACTAAAACAAAACCCTAATCCCATCCTAGCCGCCGCCCTCTCCCTCCCCTCCTTTGGCAATTTATTTTGCCCCTTTGGAGATTTTGTGTGAAGAGTAACCGAACAAAAAGAAGAACTCTTTTATCGGAATCGGTGCCCACAAACCGTGATCGTCGTAGTGCGTCCGGGACATACGTGAGAAGGTTGGAAGGTCATATTCAACGTATTCGGGAATTCTTAAAATATTTTGACAAGTTTCATAAAGGTATTATGCTATTAAGATTAATATTGTTCTTTGTTTTCATGAAAAATGCACACGTTTTTTACGGTCACGACGTTGGTTCAAAAAATTTTTTATTTCCGCTCTAACAATGCTATCAGAGCTGTGGTTGCTTTTTTGATGAAAAACCATTATGCTAACCTTTGTTTTGCAACCTATGTCGTTATGATCCGGTTAAATGCATGTATGAATGTCAGTATAGTTTATATCATTTTTTAATCATTTATCTCGACAGTTTTGATTCGAGATTAGATCGGTTGTACGCCTCCTACGTGGGTTATAGATTTTTGACGATGTAATCTATTATTTCATTTATTTTTTTATGAATCAATATTGTAATTGGATCACGCAAAACGAAGAATAAAAACCAAAGAAGAAGGACAAGGCAGCCGCAGCATGGCCTGTTCGGCAGAACAGTGGAGCCATCTTCGAGGGTCATTTTTGGGGCTTTCGATAATCTTTTTCGACGCGATTTTTTCACTGAAATTAAGGTTTTCTGTTGGCTATCCGATGGTGGTTTGGTTGCGGTTAGACGACGGCGGCAAAGGGGTGAAAAGTTGCTTCAAAGCTTGTCGCGTGCAGTGGCACCGCTATAGTGACCCGGCTGTTTGGGGATTTTTTTGGGGCCCTTCGGCTTCGATTTTTTACGCAATTTTTTGCATAAATACAGTAGACGAAGTCATCTTCCTACCATAATTTTTGAGGGCTTCAACTGTGACGGCAAGGCAGCCAAACGAAGCACTGAAGGTGGCGGCATCAGGGGCGGTGGCAAGCAGAATTTTTGGCACTGTTGGGGGCTGTTTGGCTCGACTTTTTTTGGCTTTTTCTGGTGTTCCAGCGGTGGTTCGAGGCTATGACGGTGGTCCGGAGGCTGAGAAAAAATTTCGAATCTTTGACGGCTCATTTAGGGTTCCAAAACCCTAGGCGTTTAATCTTTATTTCGAGACCGTCGAATTAAAAGATTAAACGGATGGACCTGATCATAATGACTTAACTTATATTTATTTCATCGTTGTTTAATTAATTAATTATTTATTTTATTTAATTGCGTGGATGGATTTATTTTATTTATTTTTCCTTTTATGCATGATTTTAATTATCGAAAGTATATTAGAAAAAATGATTTTTATAAAATAAATAATCTTAGCAATTTTTTAAAATAGAAAAATAAATAGATAATTATTTATTTAATTTTTGTGTTAAAATTAATTAAATTTTTTTAATTAAAACACGGGTAATTAATTTCTTTAGCAAAATTAAATAAAAAAGTTTTTTTTTGTTTATTTTATTATGGCTAAACAAGAAATATTTTAATTGATTAAAACCAGATTTATTTTAATCGGGAATTAAAATATGTTTAATCGTTTAAAAT